>JAUPFM010000084.1:0-138852 GCA_033026295.1 Channa striata
TGCTGAGTGGATTAAGGCTAAATGAGAAGGCAGACACAGTTTTGAGTTTGGTGCAGAAATTGTTCAATACAAGCTTGGCTTCAAAACAGCATTTTCTCGCTGACGAAAGGCGATTGCGAGCATAAAAGGATGCTTGAATTACATGCATTTAATGTCTTTTAAGGAAACATCCCACAAGCTTATTTTCACTCTCTCCTGAGTGGATTTAGGCTAAATAAGAAGGCAGACACAGTTTTATTTGAGTTTGGTGCAGAAATTGTTCAATACAAGCTTTGCTTCAAAACAGCATATTCTCTCTTAGAAAAGGCGATTGCGAGCATAAAAGGATGCTTGAATTACATGCATTTAATATCTTTTAAGGAAACATCCCACAAGCTTATTTTCAGTCTCTCCTGAGTGGATTTAGGCTAAATAAGAAGGCAGACACAGTTTTATTTGAGTTTGGTGCAGAAATTGTTCAATACAAGCTTGGCTTCAAAACAGCATTTTCTCGCTGACTAAAGGCGATTGCGAGCATAAAAGGATACTTGAATTACATGCATTTACTGTCTTTTAAGGAAACATCCCACAAGCTTATTTTCAGTCTCTCCTGAGTGGATTTAGGCTAAATAAGAAGGCAGACACAGTTTTATTTGAGTTTGGTGCAGAAATTGTTCAATACAAGCTTGGCTTCAAAACAGCATTTTCTCGCTGAGAAAAGGCGATTGCATGAAAGCATAAAAGGATGCTTGAATTACATGCATTTACTGTCTTTTAAGGAAACATGCCACAAGCTTGTTTATATGTTCTGCTGAGTGGATTTAGGCTAAATAAGAAGGCAGACACAGTTTTATTTGAGTTTGGTGGAGAAATTGTTCAATACAATCTTGGCTTCAAAACAACATTTTCTCGCTGAGAAAAGGCGATTGCGAGCATAAAAGGATGCTTGAATTACATGCATTTACTGTCTTTTTAAGGAAACATCCCACAAGCTTGTTTATATGTTCTGCTGAGTGGATTTAGGCTAAATAAGAAGGTCGACACCGTTTCATTTGAGTTTGGTGCAGAAATTGTTCAATACAAGCTTGGCTTCAAAACAGCATTTTTCGCTGAGAGAAGCGTTATGCGAGCATAAAAGGATGCTTGAATTACATGCATTTACTGTCTTTTAAGGAAACATCCCACAAGCTTATTTTCAGTCTCTCCTGAGTGGATTTAGAAGGCAGACACAGTTTTATTTGAGTTTGGTGCAGAAATTGTTCAATACAAGCTTGGCTTCAAACAACATTTTCTCGCTGAGAAAAGGCGATTTGAGCATAAAAGGATGCTTGAATTACATGCATTTACTGTCTTTTAAGGAAACATGCCACAAGCTTGTTTATATGTTCTGCTGACTGGATTTAGGCTAAATAAGAAGGCAGACACAGTTTTATTTGAGTTTGGTGCAGAAATTGTTCAATACAATCTTGGCTTCAAAACAACATTTTCTCGCTGAGAAAAGGCGATTGCGAGTATAAAAGGATGCTTGAATTACATGCATTTACTGTCTTTTAAGGAAACATCCCACAAGCTTGTTTAAATGTTCAGCTGAGTGGATTTAGGCTAAATAAGAAGGTCGACACCGTTTCATTTGAGTTTGGTGCAGAAATTGTTCAATACAAGCTTGGCTTCAAAACAGCATTTTCTCGCTGAGAGAAGCGCGTTTATGAGCATAAAGGATGCTTGAATTACATGCATTTACTGTCTTTTAATGAAACATCCCACACGCTTATTTTCAGTCTCTTCTGAGTGGATTTAGGCTAAATAAGAAGGCTGACACAGTTTTATTTGAATTTGGTGCAGAAATTGTTCAATAAAAGCTTGGCTTCAAAACAACATTCTCTCGCTGAGAAAAGGCGATTGGGAGCATAAAAGGATGCTTGAATTACATGCATTTACTGTCTTTTTAAGGAAACATCCCACAAGCTTGTTTACATGTTCTGCTGAGTGGATTTAGGCTAAATAAGAAGGCAGACACAGTTTTATTTGAGTTTGGTGCAGAAATTGTTTAATACAAGCTTGGCTTCAAAACAGCATTTTTTTCGCTGAGAAAAGGCGATTGTAGCATAAATGGATGCTTGAATTACATGCATTTACTGTCTTTTAAGGAAACATCCACAAGCTTATTTTCAGTCTCTCCTGGGTGGATTTAGGTTAAATAAGAAGGCAGACACAGTTTTATTTGAGTTTGGTGCAGAAATTGTTCAATACAAGCTTTGCTTCAAAACAGCATTCTCTCGCTGAGAAAAGGCGATTGCGAGCATAAATGGATGCTTGAATTACATGCATTTACTGTCTTTTAAGGAAACATCCCACAAGCTTATTTTCAGTCTCTCCTGGGTGGATTTAGGTTAAATAAGAAGGCAGACACAGTTTTATTTGAGTTTGGTGCAGAAATTGTTCAATACAAGGCTTGGCTTCAAAACAGCATTTTCTCGCTGAGAAAAGGCGATTAATGAGCATAAAAGGATGCTTGAATTACATGCATTTACTGTCTTTTAAGGAAACATGCCACAAGCTTGTGTATATGTTCTGATGAGTGGATTTAGGCTAAATGAGAAGGCAGACACAGTTTTATTTGAGTTTGGTGCAGAAATTGTTCAATACAAGTTTGGCTTCAAAACAGCATTTTCTCGCTGACTAAAGGCGATTGCGAGCATAAAAGGATGCTTGAATTACATGCATTTAATGTCTTTTAAGGAAACATCCCACAAGCTTATTTTCAGTCTCTCCTGAGTGGATTTAGGCTAAATAAGAAGGCAGACACAGTTTTATTTGAGTTTGGTGCAGAAATTGTTCAATACAAGCTTGGCTTCAAAACAGCATTTTCTCGCTGACTAAAGGCGATTGCGAGCATAAAAGGATGCTTGAATTACATGCATTTACTGTCTTTTAAGGAAACATCCCACAAGCTTATTTACAGTCTCTCCTGAGTGGATTTAGGCTAAATAAGAAGGCAGACACAGTTTTATTTGAGTTTGGTGCAGAAATTGTTCAATACAAGCTTGGCGTATAAACAGCATTTTCTCGCTGAGAAAAGGCGATTGCGAGCATAAAAGGATGCTTGATTACATGCATTTACTGTCTTTTAAAGAAAAATCCCACAAGCTTATTTTCAGTCTCTGCTGAGTGGATTTAGGTTAAATAAGAAGGCAGACACAGTTTTATTTGAGTTTGATGCAGAAATTGTTCAATACAAGGCTTGGCTTCAAAACAGCATTTTCTCGCTGAGAAAAGGCGACTGCGAGCATAAAAGGATGCTTGATTACATGCATTTACTGTCTTTTAAGGAAACATCCCACAAGCTTATTTTCAGTCCCTCCTGAGTGGATTTAGGCTAAATAAGAAGGCAGACACAGTTTTATTTGAGTTTGGTGCAGAAATTGTTCAATACAAGCTTGGCTTCAAAACAGCATTTCTCGGTGAGAAAAGGCGATTGCGAGCATAAATGGATGCTTGAATTACATGCATTTACTGTCTTTTAAGGAAACATCCCACAAGCTTATTTACAGTCTCTCCTGAGTGGATTTAGGCTAAATAAGAAGGCAGACACAGTTTTATTTGAGTTTGGTGCAGAAATTGTTCAATACAATCTTGGCTTCAAAACAACATTTTCTCGCTTAGAAAAGGCGATTGCGAGCATAAAAGGATGCTTGAATTACATGCATTTACTGTCTTTTTAAGGAAACATCCCACAAGCTTGTTTATATGTTCTGCTGAGTGGATTTAGGCTAAATAAGAAGGTCGACATTGTTTCATTTGAGTTTGGTGCAGAAATTGTTCAATACAAGCTTGGCTTCAAAACAGCATTTTTCGCTGAGAGAAGGCGTTTGAGCATAAAAGGATGCTTGAATTACATGCATTTACTGTCTTTTAAGGAAACATCCCACAAGCTTGTTTATATGTTCTGCTGAGTGGATTTAGGCTAAATAAGAAGGCAGACACAGTTTTATTTGTGTTTGGTGCAGAAATTTTTCAATACAAGCTTGGCTTCAAAACAGCATTTTCTCGCTGAGAAAAGGCGATTCAGTAGCATAAAAGGATGCTTGAATTACATGCATTTACTGTCTTTTAAGGAAACATGCCACAAGCTTGTGTATATGTTCTGATGAGTGGATTTAGGCTAAATGAGAAGGCAGACACAGTTTTATTTGAGTTTGGTGCAGAAATTGTTCAATACAATTTTGGCTTCAAAACAGCATTTTCTCGCTGACTAAAGGCGATTGCGAGCATAAAAGGATGCTTGAATTACATGCATTTACTGTCTTTTAAGGAAACATGCCACAAGCTTGTTTATATGTTCTGCTGAGTGGATTTAGGCTAAATAAGAAGGCAGACACAGTTTTATTTGAGTTTGGTGCAGAAATTGTTCAATACAAGCTTGGCTTCAAAACAGCATTTCTCGGTGAGAAAAGGCGATTGCGAGCATAAATGGATGCTTGAATTACATGCATTTACTGTCTTTTAAGGAAACATCCCACAAGCTTATTTACAGTCTCTCCTGAGTGGATTTAGGCTAAATAAGAAGGCAGACACAGTTTTATTTGAGTTTGGTGCAGAAATTGTTCAATACAATCTTGGCTTCAAAACAACATTTTCTCGCTGAGAAAATGCGATTGCGAGCATAAAAGGATGCTTGAATTACATGCATTTACTGTCTTTTTAAGGAAACATCCCACAAGCTTGTTTATATGTTCTGCTGAGTGGATTTAGGCTAAATAAGAAGGTCGACATCGTTTCATTTGAGTTTGGTGCAGAAATTGTTCAATACAAGCTTGGCTTCAAAACAGCATTTTCTCGCTGAGAGAAGGCGTTTGCGAGCATAAAAGGATGCTTGAATTACATGCATTTACTGTCTTTTAAGGAAACATCCCACAAGCTTGTTTATATGTTCTGCTGAGTGGATTTAGGCTAAATAAGAAGGCAGACACAGTTTTATTTGTGTTTGGTGCAGAAATTTTTCAATACAAGCTTGGCTTCAAAACAGCATTTTCTCGCTGAGAAAAGGCGATTTGAAAGCATAAAAAGGATGCTTGAATTACATGCATTTACTGTCTTTTAAGGAAACATGCCACAAGCTTGTGTATATGTTCTGATGAGTGGATTTAGGCTAAATGAGAAGGCAGACACAGTTTTATTTGAGTTTGGTGCAGAAATTGTTCAATACAAGTTTGGCTTTAAAACAGCATTTTCTCGCTGACTAAAGGCGATTGCGAGCATAAAAGGATGCTTGAATTACATGCATTTAATGTCTTTTAAGGAAACATCCCACAAGCTTATTTTCAGTCTCTCCTGAGTGGATTTAGGCTAAATAAGAAGGCAGACACAGTTTTTTTTGAGTTTGGTGCAGAAATTGTTCAATACAAGCTTGGCTTCAAAACAGCATTTTCTCGCTGACTAAAGGCGATTGCGAGCATAAAAGGATGCTTGAATTACATGCATTTACTGTCTTTTAAGGAAACATCAAACAAGCTTATTTACAGTCTCTCCTGAGTGGATTTAGGCTAAATAAGAAGGCAGACACAGTTTTATTTGAGTTTGGTGCAGAAATTGTTCAATACAAGCAGCGTATAAACAGCATTTTCTCGCTGAGAAAAGGCGATTGCGAGCATAAAAGGATGCTTGATTACATGCATTTACTGTCTTTTAAAGAAAAATCCCACAAGCTTATTTTCAGTCTCTCCTGAGTGGATTTAGGTTAAATAAGAAGGCAGACACAGTTTTATTTGAGTTTGATGCAGAAATTGTTCAATACAAGGCTTGGCTTCAAAACAGCATTTTTCGCTGAGAAAAGGCGACTGAGCATAAAAGGATGCTTGATTACATGCATTAACTGTCTTTTAAGGAAACATCCCACAAGCTTATTTTCAGTCCCTCCTGAGTGGATTTAGGCTAAATAAGAAGGCAGACACAGTTTTATTTGAGTTTGGTGCAGAAATTGTTCAATACAATCTTGGCTTCAAAACAGCATTTCTCGGTGAGAAAAGGCGATTACGAGCATAAATGGATGCTTGAATTACATGCATTTACTGTCTTTTAAGGAAACATCCCACAAGCTTATTTATAGTCTCTCCTGAGTGGATTTAGGCTAAATAAGAAGGCAGACACAGTTTTATTTGAGTTTGGTGCAGAAATTGTTCAATACAATCTTGGCTTCAAAACAACATTTTCTCGCTGAGAAAATGCGATTGCGAGCATAAAAGGATGCTTGAATTACATGCATTTACTGTCTTTTTAAGGAAACATCCCACAAGCTTGTTTATATGTTCTGCTGAGTGGATTTAGGCTAAATAAGAAGGTCGACATCGTTTCATTTGAGTTTGGTGCAGAAATTGTTCAATACAAGCTTGGCTTCAAAACAGCATTTTCTCGCTGAGAAAATGCGATTGCGAGCATAAAAGGATGCTTGAATTACATGCATTTACTGTCTTTTTAAGGAAACATCCCACAAGCTTGTTTATATGTTCTGCTGAGTGGATTTAGGCTAAATAAGAAGGTCGACATCGTTTCATTTGAGTTTGGTGCAGAAATTGTTCAATACAAGCTTGGCTTCAAAACAGCATTTTTCGCTGAGAGAAGGCGTTTATGAGCATAATAGGATGCTTGAATTACATGCATTTACTGTCTTTTAAGGAAACATCCCACAAGCTTGTTTATATGTTCTGCTGAGTGGATTTAGGCTAAATAAGAAGGCAGACACAGTTTTATTTGTGTTTGGTGCAGAAATTTTTCAATACAAGCTTGGCTTCAAAACAGCATTTTCTCGCTGAGAAAAGGCGATTGCGAGCATAAAAGGATGCTTGAATTACATGCATTTACTGTCTTTTAAGGAAACATGCCACAAGCTTGTGTATATGTTCTGATGAGTGGATTTAGGCTAAATGAGAAGGCAGACACAGTTTTATTTGAGTTTGGTGCAGAAATTGTTCAATACAAGTTTGGCTTCAAAACAGCATTTTCTCGCTGACTAAAGCGATTGCGAGCATAAAAGGATGCTTGAATTACATGCATTTAATGTCTTTTAAGGAAACATCCCACAAGCTTATTTTCAGTCTCTCCTGAGTGGATTTAGGCTAAATAAGAAGGCAGACACAGTTTTATTTGAGTTTGGTGCAGAAATTGTTCAATACAAGCTTGGCTTCAAAACAGCATTTTCTCGCTGACTAAAGGCGATTGCGAGCATAAAAGGATGCTTGAATTACATGCATTTACTGTCTTTTAAGGAAACATCCCACAAGCTTATTTACAGTCTCTCCTGAGTGGATTTAGGCTAAATAAGAAGGCAGACACAGTTTTATTTGAGTTTGGTGCAGAAATTGTTCAATACAAGCTTGGCGTATAAACAGCATTTTCTCGCTGAGAAAAGGCGACTTGAGCATAAAAGGATGCTTGATTACATGCATTTACTGTCTTTTAAAGAAAAATCCCACAAGCTTATTTTCAGTCTCTGCTGAGTGGATTTAGGTTAAATAAGAAGGCAGACACAGTTTTATTTGAGTTTGATGCAGAAATTGTTCAATACAAGGCTTGGCTTCAAAACAGCATTTTCTCGCTGAGAAAAGGCGACTATGAGCATAAAAGGATGCTTGATTACATGCATTTACTGTCTTTTAAGGAAACATCCCACAAGCTTATTTTCAGTCCCTCCTGAGTGGATTTAGGCTAAATAAGAAGGCAGACACAGTTTTATTTGAGTTTGGTGCAGAAATTGTTCAATACAAGCTTGGCTTCAAAACAGCATTTCTCGGTGAGAAAAGGCGATTGCGAGCATAAATGGATGCTTGAATTACATGCATTTACTGTCTTTTAAGGAAACATCCCACAAGCTTATTTACAGTCTCTCCTGAGTGGATTTAGGCTAAATAAGAAGGCAGACACAGTTTTATTTGAGTTTGGTGCAGAAATTGTTCAATACAATCTTGGCTTCAAAACAACATTTTCTCGCTTAGAAAAGGCGATTTGAGCATAAAAGGATGCTTGAATTACATGCATTTACTGTCTTTTTAAGGAAACATCCCACAAGCTTGTTTATATGTTCTGCTGAGTGGATTTAGGCTAAATAAGAAGGTCGACATTGTTTCATTTGAGTTTGGTGCAGAAATTGTTCAATACAAGCTTGGCTTCAAAACAGCATTTTCTCGCTGAGAGAAGGCGTTTGCGAGCATAAAAGGATGCTTGAATTACATGCATTTACTGTCTTTTAAGGAAACATCCCACAAGCTTGTTTATATGTTCTGCTGAGTGGATTTAGGCTAAATAAGAAGGCAGACACAGTTTTATTTGTGTTTGGTGCAGAAATTTTTCAATACAAGCTTGGCTTCAAAACAGCATTTTCTCGCTGAGAAAGGCGATTATGAGCATAAAAGGATGCTTGAATTACATGCATTTACTGTCTTTTAAGGAAACATGCCACAAGCTTGTGTATATGTTCTGATGAGTGGATTTAGGCTAAATGAGAAGGCAGACACAGTTTTATTTGAGTTTGGTGCAGAAATTGTTCAATACAATTTTGGCTTCAAAACAGCATTTTCTCGCTGACTAAAGGCGATTGCGAGCATAAAAGGATGCTTGAATTACATGCATTTACTGTCTTTTAAGGAAACATGCCACAAGCTTGTTTATATGTTCTGCTGAGTGGATTTAGGCTAAATAAGAAGGCAGACACAGTTTTATTTGAGTTTGGTGCAGAAATTGTTCAATACAAGCTTGGCTTCAAAACAGCATTTTCGGTGAGAAAAGGCGATTTGCGAGCATAAATGGATGCTTGAATTACATGCATTTACTGTCTTTTAAGGAAACATCCCACAAGCTTATTTACAGTCTCTCCTGAGTGGATTTAGGCTAAATAAGAAGGCAGACACAGTTTTATTTGAGTTTGGTGCAGAAATTGTTCAATACAATCTTGGCTTCAAAACAACATTTTCTCGCTGAGAAAATGCGATTGAAACATAAAAGGATGCTTGAATTACATGCATTTACTGTCTTTTTAAGGAAACATCCCACAAGCTTGTTTATATGTTCTGCTGAGTGGATTTAGGCTAAATAAGAAGGTCGACATCGTTTCATTTGAGTTTGGTGCAGAAATTGTTCAATACAAGCTTGGCTTCAAAACAGCATTTTCTCGCTGAGAGAAGGCGTTTGCGAGCATAAAAGGATGCTTGAATTACATGCATTTACTGTCTTTTAAGGAAACATCCCACAAGCTTGTTTATATGTTCTGCTGAGTGGATTTAGGCTAAATAAGAAGGCAGACACAGTTTTATTTGTGTTTGGTGCAGAAATTTTTCAATACAAGCTTGGCTTCAAAACAGCATTTTTCGCTGAGAAAAGGCGATTATGAGCATAAAAGGATGCTTGAATTACATGCATTTACTGTCTTTTAAGGAAACATGCCACAAGCTTGTGTATATGTTCTGATGAGTGGATTTAGGCTAAATGAGAAGGCAGACACAGTTTTATTTGAGTTTGGTGCAGAAATTGTTCAATACAAGTTTGGCTTTAAAACAGCATTTTCTCGCTGACTAAAGCGATTATGCGAGCATAAAAGGATGCTTGAATTACATGCATTTAATGTCTTTTAAGGAAACATCCACAAGCTTATTTTCAGTCTCTCCTGAGTGGATTTAGGCTAAATAAGAAGGCAGACACAGTTTTTTTTTGAGTTTGGTGCAGAAATTGTTCAATACAAGCTTGGCTTCAAAACAACATTTTCTCGCTGACTAAAGGCGATTGCGAGCATAAAAGGATGCTTGAATTACATGCATTTACTGTCTTTTAAGGAAACATCAAACAAGCTTATTTACAGTCTCTCCTGAGTGGATTTAGGCTAAATAAGAAGGCAGACACAGTTTTATTTGAGTTTGGTGCAGAAATTGTTCAATACAAGCTTGGCGTATAAACAGCATTTTCTCGCTGAGAAAAGGCGATTATGAGCATAAAAGGATGCTTGATTACATGCATTTACTGTCTTTTAAAGAAAAATCCCACAAGCTTATTTTCAGTCTCTCCTGAGTGGATTTAGGTTAAATAAGAAGGCAGACACAGTTTTATTTGAGTTTGATGCAGAAATTGTTCAATACAAGGCTTGGCTTCAAAACAGCATTTTCTCGCTGAGAAAAGGCGACTGCGAGCATAAAAGGATGCTTGATTACATGCATTTACTGTCTTTTAAGGAAACATCCCACAAGCTTATTTTCAGTCCCTCCTGAGTGGATTTAGGCTAAATAAGAAGGCAGACACAGTTTTATTTGAGTTTGGTGCAGAAATTGTTCAATACAATCTTGGCTTCAAAACAGCATTTTCGGTGAGAAAAAGCGATTTGCGAGCATAAATGGATGCTTGAATTACATGCATTTACTGTCTTTTAAGGAAACATCCCACAAGCTTATTTATAGTCTCTCCTGAGTGGATTTAGGCTAAATAAGAAGGCAGACACAGTTTTATTTGAGTTTGGTGCAGAAATTGTTCAATACAATCTTGGCTTCAAAACAACATTTTCTCGCTGAGAAAATGCGATTGCAACATAAAAGGATGCTTGAATTACATGCATTTACTGTCTTTTAAGGAAACATCCCACAAGCTTGTTTATATGTTCTGCTGAGTGGATTTAGGCTAAATAAGAAGGTCGACATCGTTTCATTTGAGTTTGGTGCAGAAATTGTTCAATACAAGCTTGGCTTCAAAACAGCATTTTCTCGCTGAGAAAATGCGATTACCAACATAAAAGGATGCTTGAATTACATGCATTTACTGTCTTTTAAGGAAACATCCCACAAGCTTGTTTATATGTTCTGCTGAGTGGATTTAGGCTAAATAAGAAGGTCGACATCGTTTCATTTGAGTTTGGTGCAGAAATTGTTCAATACAAGCTTGGCTTCAAAACAGCATTTTCTCGCTGAGAGAAGGCGTTTATGAGCATAATAGGATGCTTGAATTACATGCATTTACTGTCTTTTAAGGAAACATCCCACAAGCTTGTTTATATGTTCTGCTGAGTGGATTTAGGCTAAATAAGAAGGCAGACACAGTTTTATTTGTGTTTGGTGCAGAAATTTTTCAATACAAGCTTGGCTTCAAAACAGCATTTTCTCGCTGAGAAAAGGCGATTATGAGCATAAAAGGATGCTTGAATTACATGCATTTACTGTCTTTTAAGGAAACATGCCACAAGCTTGTGTATATGTTCTGATGAGTGGATTTAGGCTAAATGAGAAGGCAGACACAGTTTTATTTGAGTTTGGTGCAGAAATTGTTCAATACAAGTTTGGCTTCAAAACAGCATTTTCTCGCTGACTAAAGGCGATTGCGAGCATAAAAGGATGCTTGAATTACATGCATTTAATGTCTTTTAAGGAAACATCCCACAAGCTTATTTTCAGTCTCTCCTGAGTGGATTTAGGCTAAATAAGAAGGCAGACACAGTTTTATTTGAGTTTGGTGCAGAAATTGTTCAATACAAGCTTGGCTTCAAAACAGCATTTTCTCGCTGACTAAAGGCGATTGCGAGCATAAAAGGATGCTTGAATTACATGCATTTACTGTCTTTTAAGGAAACATCAAACAAGCTTATTTACAGTCTCTCCTGAGTGGATTTAGGCTAAATAAGAAGGCAGACACAGTTTTATTTGAGTTTGGTGCAGAAATTGTTCAATACAAGCTTGGCGTATAAACAGCATTTTCTCGCTGAGAAAAGGCGATTACGAGCATAAAAGGATGCTTGATTACATGCATTTACTGTCTTTTAAAGAAAAATCCCACAAGCTTATTTTCAGTCTCTCCTGAGTGGATTTAGGTTAAATAAGAAGGCAGACACAGTTTTATTTGAGTTTGATGCAGAAATTGTTCAATACAAGGCTTGGCTTCAAAACAGCATTTTCTCGCTGAGAAAAGGCGACTCATGAGCATAAAAGGATGCTTGATTACATGCATTTACTGTCTTTTAAGGAAACATCCCACAAGCTTATTTTCAGTCCCTCCTGAGTGGATTTAGGCTAAATAAGAAGGCAGACACAGTTTTATTTGAGTTTGGTGCAGAAATTGTTCAATACAATCTTGGCTTCAAAACAGCATTTCTCGGTGAGAAAAGGCGATTGCGAGCATAAATGGATGCTTGAATTACATGCATTTACTGTCTTTTAAGGAAACATCCCACAAGCTTATTTACAGTCTCTCCTGAGTGGATTTAGGCTAAATAAGAAGGCAGACACAGTTTTATTTGAGTTTGATGCAGAAATTGTTCAATACAATCTTGGCGTATAAACAGCATTTTCTCGCTGAGAAAAGGCGATTGCGAGCATAAAAGGATGCTTGATTACATGCATTTACTGTCTTTTAAGGAAACATCCCACAAGCTTATTTTCAGTCTCTCCTGAGTGGATTTACGCTAAATAAGAAGGCAGACACAGTTTTATTTGAGTTTGGTGCAGAAATTGTTCAATACAAGCTTTTCTTCAAAACAGCATTTTCTCGCTGAGAAAAGGCGATTGCGAGCATAAAAGGATGCTTGAATTACATGCATTTACTGTCTTTTAAGGAAACATCCCACAAGCTTATTTTCAGTCTCTCCTGAGTGGATTTAGGCTAAATAAGAAGGCAGACACAGTTTTATTTGAGTTTGGTGCAGAAATTGTTCAATACAAGCTTTGATTCAAAACAGCATTTCTCGCTGAGAAAAGGCGATTGTGAGCATAAAAGGATGCTTGAATTACATGCATTTACTGTCTTTTAAGGAAACATCCCACAAGATTATTTTCAGTCTCTCCTGAGTGGATTTACGCTAAATAAGAAGGCAGACACAGTTTTATTTGAGTTTGGTGCAGAAATTGTTCAATACAAGCTTGGCTTCAAACAGCATTTTCTCGCTGAGATAAGGCGATTGCGAGCATAAAAGGATGCTTGAATTACATGCATTTACTGTCTTTTAAGGAAACATGCCACAAGCTTGTTTATATGTTCTGCTGAGTGGATTTAGGCTAAATAAGAAGGCAGACACAGTTTTATTTGAGTTTGGTGCAGAAATTGTTCAATACAATCTTGGCTTTCAAAACAACATTTTCTCGCTGAGAAAATGCGATTATGAGCATAAAAGGATGCTTGAATTACATGCATTTACTGTCTTTTAAGGAAACATCCACAAGCTTGTTTATATGTTCTGCTGAGTGGATTTAGGCTAAATAAGAAGGTCGACATCGTTTCATTTGAGTTTGGTGCAGAAATTGTTCAATACAAGCTTGGCTTCAAAACAGCATTTTCTCGCTGAGAAAATGCGATTGCGAGCATAAAAGGATGCTTGAATTACATGCATTTACTGTCTTTTTAAGGAAACATCCCACAAGCTTGTTTATATGTTCTGCTGAGTGGATTTAGGCTAAATAAGAAGGTCGACATCGTTTCATTTGAGTTTGGTGCAGAAATTGTTCAATACAAGCTTGGCTTCAAAACAGCATTTTCTCGCTGAGAGAAGGCGTTTGCGAGCATAAAAGGATGCTTGAATTACATGCATTTACTGTCTTTTAAGGAAACATCCCACAAGCTTGTTTATATGTTCTGCTGAGTGGATTTAGGCTAAATAAGAAGGCAGACACAGTTTTATTTGTGTTTGGTGCAGAAATTTTTCAATACAAGCTTGGCTTCAAAACAGCATTTTCTCGCTGAGAAAAGGCGATTGCGAGCATAAAAGGATGCTTGAATTACATGCATTTACTGTCTTTTAAGGAAACATGCCACAAGCTTGTGTATATGTTCTGATGAGTGGATTTAGGCTAAATGAGAAGGCAGACACAGTTTTATTTGAGTTTGGTGCAGAAATTGTTCAATACAAGTTTGGCTTCAAAAAAGCATTTTCTCGCTGACTAAAGGCGATTGCGAGCATAAAAGGATGCTTGAATTACATGCATTTAATGTCTTTTAAGGAAACATCCCACAAGCTTATTTTCAGTCTCTCCTGAGTGGATTTAGGCTAAATAAGAAGGCAGACACAGTTTTATTTGAGTTTGGTGCAGAAATTGTTCAATACAAGCTTGGCTTCAAAACAGCATTTTCTCGCTGACTAAAGGCGATTGCGTAAAAGGATGCTTGAATTACATGCATTTACTGTCTTTTAAGGAAACATCAAACAAGCTTATTTACAGTCTCTCCTGAGTGGATTTAGGCTAAATAAGAAGGCAGACACAGTTTTATTTGAGTTTGGTGCAGAAATTGTTCAATACAAGCTTGGCGTATAAACAGCATTTTCTCGCTGAGAAAAGGCGATTGCGAGCATAAAAGGATGCTTGATTACATGCATTTACTGTCTTTTAAAGAAAAATCCCAAGCTTATTTTCAGTCTCTCCTGAGTGGATTTAGGTTAAATAAGAAGGCAGACACAGTTTTATTTGAGTTTGATGCAGAAATTGTTCAATACAAGGCTTGGCTTCAAAACAGCATTTTCTCGCTGAGAAAAGGCGACTGCGAGCATAAAAGGATGCTTGATTACATGCATTTACTGTCTTTTAAGGAAACATCCCACAAGCTTATTTTCAGTCCCTCCTGAGTGGATTTAGGCTAAATAAGAAGGCAGACACAGTTTTATTTGAGTTTGGTGCAGAAATTGTTCAATACAATCTTGGCTTCAAAACAGCATTTCTCGGTGAGAAAAGGCGATTGCGAGCATAAATGGATGCTTGAATTACATGCATTTACTGTCTTTTAAGGAAACATCCCACAAGCTTATTTACAGTCTCTCCTGAGTGGATTTAGGCTAAATAAGAAGGCAGACACAGTTTTATTTGAGTTTGATGCAGAAATTGTTCAATACAATCTTGGCTTCAAAACAACATTTTCTCGCTGAGAAAATGCGATTGCGAGCATAAAAGGATGCTTGAATTACATGCCTTTACTGTCTTTTAAGGAAACATCCCACAAGCTTATTTTCAGTCTCTTCTGAGTGGATTTAGGCTAAATAAGAAGGCTGACACAGTTTTATTTGAATTTGGTGCAGAAATTGTTCAATAAAAGCTTGGCTTCAAAAAAGCATTCTCTCGCCTGGAAACGGCGATTGCGAGCATAAAAGGATGCTTGAATTACATGCATTTACTGTCTTTTAAGGAAACATCCCACAAGCTTGTTTATATGTTCTGCTGAGTGGATTTAGGCTAAATAAGAAGGCAGACACAGTTTTATTTGAGTTTGGTGGAGAAATTGTTCAATACAAGCTTGGCTTCAAAACAGCATTTTCTCGCTGAGAAAAGGCGATTGCGAGCATAAATGGATGCTTGAATTACATGCATTTACTGTCTTTTAAGGAAACATCCCACAAGCTTATTTTCAGTCTCTCCTGGGTGGATTTAGGTTAAATAAGAAGGCAGACACAGTTTTATTTGAGTTTGGTGCAGAAATTGTTCAATACAAGGCTTGGCTTCAAAACAGCATTTTCTCGCTGAGAAAAGGTGATTGCGAGCATGAAAGGATGCTTGAATTACAGGCATTTACTGTTTTTTAAAGAAAACATCCCACAAGCTTATTTTCTCTCTCTCCTGAGTGGATTTAGGTTAAATAAGAAGGCAGACACAGTTTTATTTGAGTTTGGTGCAGAAATTGTTCAATACAAGCTTTGCTTCAAAACAGCATTTCTCGCTGAGAAAAGGCGATTGCGAGCATAAAAGGATGCTTGAATTACATGCATTTACTGTCTTTTAAGGAAACATGCCACAAGCTTGTTTATATGTTCTGCTGCGTGGATTTAGGCTAAATGAGAAGGCAGACACAGTTTTATTTGAGTTTGGTGCAGAAATTGTTCAATACAAGCTTGGCTTCAAAACAGCATTTTCTCGCTGACGAAAGGCGATTGCGAGCATAAAAGGATGCTTGAATTACATGCATTTACTGTCTTTTAAGGAAACATCCCACAAGCTTATTTACAGTCTCTCCTGAGTGGATTTAGGCTAAATAAGAAGGCAGACACAGTTTTATTTGAGTTTGTTGCAGAAATTGTTCAATACAAGCTTGGCTTCAAAACAGCATTTTCTCGCTGAGAAAAGGCGATTCTGAGCATAAAAGATGCTTGAATTACATGCATTTACTGTCTTTTAAGGAAACATCCCACAAGCTTATTTACAGTCTCTCCTGAGTGGATTTAGGCTAAATAAGAAGGCAGACACCGTTTTATTTGAGTTTGGTGCAGAAATTGTTCAATACAAGCTTGGCTTCAAAACAGCATTCTCTCGCTGGGAAAAGGCGATTGCGAGCATAAATGGATGCTTGAATTGCATACATTTACTGTCTTTTAAGGAAACATCCCACAAGCTTGTTTATATGTTCTGCTGAGTGGATTTAGGCTAAATAAGAAGGCAGACACAGTTTTATTTGAGTTTGGTGCAGAAATTGTTCAATACAAGCTTGGCTTAAAACAGCATTTTCTCGCTGAGAAAAGGCGATTTGAGCATAAAAGGATGCTTGAATTACATGCATTTACTGTCTTTTAAGGAAACATGCCACAAGCTGGTTTATATGTTCTGCTGAGTGGATTTAGGCTAAATAAGAAGGCAGACACAGTTTTATTTGAGTTTGGTGGAGAAATTGTTCAATACAATCTTGGCTTCAAAACAACATTTTCTCGCTGAGAAAAGGCGATTGCGAGCATAAAAGGATGCTTGAATTACATGCATTTACTGTCTTTTTAAGGAAACATCCACAAGCTTGTTTATATGTTCTGCTGAGTGGATTTAGGCTAAATAAGAAGGTCGACACCGTTTCATTTGAGTTTGGTGCAGAAATTGTTCAATACAAGCTTGGCTTCAAAACAGCATTTTCTCGCTGAGAGAAGGCGTTTGCGAGCATAAAAGGATGCTTGAATTACATGCATTTACTGTCTTTTAATGAAACATCCCACAAGCTTATTTTCAGTCTCTTCTGAGTGGATTTAGGCTAAATAAGAAGGCTGACACAGTTTTATTTGAATTTGGTGCAGAAATTGTTCAATACAAGCTTGACTTCAAAACAGCATTTTCTCGCTGACTAAAGGCGATAACGAGCATAAAAGGATGCTTGAATTACATGCATTTAATGTCTTTTAAGGAAACATCCCACAAGCTTATTTTCTCTCTCTCCTGAGTGGATTTAGGTTAAATAAGAAGGCAGACACAGTTTTATTTGAGTTTGGTGCAGAAATTGTTCAATACAAGCTTTGCTTCAAAACAGCATTTCTCGCTGAGAAAAGGCGATTGCAAGCATAAAAGGATGCTTGAATTACATGCATTTACTGTCTTTTAAGGAAACATGCCACAAGCTTGTTTATATGTTCTGCTGAGTGGATTTAGGCTAAAAAAGAAGGCAGACATAGTTTTATTTGAGTTTGTTGCAGAAATTGTTCAATAAAAGCTTGGCTTCAAAACAGTATTTTATCGCTGACTAAAGGCGATTGCGAGCATAAAAGGATGCTTGAATTAAATGCATTTACTGTCTTTTAAGGAAACATCCCACAAGCTTATTTTCAGTCTCTCCTGAGTGGATTTAGGCTAAATAAGAAGGCAGACACAGTTTTATTTGAGTTTGGTGCAGAAATTGTTCAATACAAGCTTTGCTTCAAAACAGCATTTCTCGCTGAGAAAAGGCGATTGCGAGCATAAATAGATGCTTGAATTACATACATTTACTGTCTTTTAAGGAAACATCCCACAAGCTTGTTTATATGTTCTGCTGAGTGGATTTAGGCTAAATAAGAAGGCAGACACAGTTTTATTTGTGTTTGGTGCAGAAATTTTTCAATACAAGCTTGACTTCAAAACAGCATTTTCTCGCTGAGAAAAGGCGATTGCGAGCATAAAAGGATGCTTGAATTACATGCATTTACTGTCTTTTAAGGAAACATGCCACAAGCTTGTGTATATGTTCTGATGAGTGGATTTAGGCTAAATAAGAAGGCAGACACAGTTTTATTTGAGTTTGATGCAGAAATTGTTCAATACAAGGCTTGGCTTCAAAACAGCATTTTCTCGCTGAGAAAAGGCGACTCATGAGCATAAAAGGATGCTTGATTACATGCATTTACTGTCTTTTAAGGAAACATCCCACAAGCTTATTTTCAGTCCCTCCTGAGTGGATTTAGGCTAAATAAGAAGGCAGACACAGTTTTATTTGAGTTTGGTGCAGAAATTGTTCAATACAAGCTTGGCTTCAAAACAGCATTTCTCGGTGAGAAAAGGCGATTGCGAGCATAAATGGATGCTTGAATTACATGCATTTACTGTCTTTTAAGGAAACATCCCACAAGCTTATTTACAGTCTCTCCTGAGTGGATTTAGGCTAAATAAGAAGGCAGACACAGTTTTATTTGAGTTTGGTGCAGAAATTGTTCAATACAATCTTGGCTTCAAAACAACATTTTCTCACTGAGAAAATGCGATTGCGAGCATAAAAGGATGCTTGAATTACATGCATTTACTGTCTTTTTAAGGAAACATCCCACAAGCTTGTTTATATGTTCTGCTGAGTGGATTTAGGCTAAATAAGAAGGCAGACACAGTTTTATTTGAGTTTGGTGCAGAAATTGTTCAATACAAGCTTGGCTTCAAAACAGCATTTTCTCGCTGAGAGAAGGCGTTTGCGAGCATAAAAGGATGCTTGAATTACATGCATTTACTGTCTTTTAATGAAACATCCCACAAGCTTATTTTCAGTCTCTTCTGAGTGGATTTAGGCTAAATAAGAAGGCTGACACAGTTTTATTTGAATTTGGTGCAGAAAATGTTCAATAAAAGCTTGGCTTCAAAAAAGCATTCTCTCGCTGAGAAAAGGCAATTGCGAGCATAAAAGGATGCTTGAATTACATGCATTTACTGTCTTTTAAGGAAACATCCCACAAGCTTGTTTATATGTTCTGCTGAGTGGATTTAGGCTAAATAAGAAGGCAGACACAGTTTTATTTGAGTTTGGTGGAGAAATTGTTCAATACAAGCTTGGCTTCAAAACAGCATTTTCTCGCTGAGAAAAGGCGATTGCGAGCATAAATGGATGCTTGAATTACATGCATTTACTGTCTTTTAAGGAAACATCCCACAAGCTTATTTTCAGTCTCTCCTGGGTGGATTTAGGTTAAATAAGAAGGCAGACACAGTTTTATTTGAGTTTGGTGCAGAAATTGTTCAATACAAGGCTTGGCTTCAAAACAGCATTTTCTCGCTGAGAAAAGGTGATTGCGAGCATGAAAGGATGCTTGAATTACATGCATTTACTGTTTTTTAAGGAAACATCCCACAAGCTTATTTTCTCTCTCTCCTGAGTGGATTTAGATTAAATAAGAAGGCAGACACAGTTTTATTTGAGTTTGGTGCAGAAATTGTTCAATACAAGCTTTGCTTCAAAACAGCATTTCTCGCTGAGAAAAGGCGATTGCGAGCATAAAAGGATGCTTGAATTACATGCATTTACTGTCTTTTAAGGAAACATGCCACAAGCTTGTTTATATGTTCTGCTGAGTGGATTTAGGCTAAATGAGAAGGCAGACACAGTTTTATTTGAGTTTGGTGCAGAAATTGTTCAATACAAGCTTGGCTTCAAAACAGCATTTTCTCGCTGACGAAAGGCGATTGCGAGCATAAAAGGATGCTTGAATTACATGCATTTAATGTCTTTTAAGGAAACATCCCACAAGCTTATTTTCAGTCTCTCCTGAGTGGATTTAGGCTAAATAAGAAAGCAGACACAGTTTTATTTGAGTTTGGTGCAGAAATTGTTCAATACAAGCTTTGCTTCAAAACAGCATATTCTCTCTTAGAAAAGGCGATTGAGCATAAAAGGATGCTTGAATTACATGCATTTACTGTCTTTTAAGGAAACATCCCACAAGCTTATTTACAGTCTCTCCTGAGTGGATTTAGGCTAAAAAGAAGGCAGACACAGTTTTATTTGAGTTTGTTGCAGAAATTGTTCAATACAAGCTTGGCTTCAAAACAGCATTTTCTCGCTGAGAAAAGGCGATTATGAGCATAAAAAGATGCTTGAATTACATGCATTTACTGTCTTTTAAGGAAACATCCCACAAGCTTATTTACAGTCTCTCCTGAGTGGATTTAGGCTAAATAAGAAGGCAGACACCGTTTTATTTGAGTTTGGTGCAGAAATTGTTCAATACAAGCTTGGCTTCAAAACAGCATTCTCTCGCTGGGAAAAGGCGATTACGAGCATAAATGGATGCTTGAATTGCATACATTTACTGTCTTTTAAGGAAACATCCCACAAGCTTGTTTATATGTTCTGCTGAGTGGATTTAGGCTAAATAAGAAGGCAGACACAGTTTTATTTGAGTTTGGTGGAGAAATTGTTCAATACAATCTTGGCTTTAAACAACATTTTCTCGCTGAGAAAAGGCGATTATGAGCATAAAAGGATGCTTGAATTACATGCATTTACTGTCTTTTTAAGGAAACATCCCACAAGCTTGTTTATATGTTCTGCTGAGTGGATTTAGGCTAAATAAGAAGGTCGACACCGTTTCATTTGAGTTTGGTGCAGATATTGTTCAATACAAGCTTGGCTTCAAAACAGCATTTTCTCGCTGAGAGAAGGCGTTTGCGAGCATAAAAGGATGCTTGAATTACATGCATTTACTGTCTTTTAATGAAACATCCCAGAAGCTTATTTTCAGTCTCTTCTGAGTGGATTTAGGCTAAATAAGAAGGCTGACACAGTTTTATTTGAATTTGGTGCAGAAATTGTTCAATACAAGCTTGGCTTCAAAACAGCATTTTCTCGCTGACTAAAGGCGATAACGAGCATAAAAGGATGCTTGAATTACATGCATTTACTGTCTTTTAAGGAAACATCCCACAAGCTTATTTTCAGTCTCTCCTGAGTGGATTTAGGCTAAATAAGAAGGCAGACACAGTTTTATTTGAGTTTGGTGCAGAAATTGTTCAATACAAGCTTGGTTTCAAAACAGCATTTTCTCGCTGACTAAAGGCGATTGCGAGCATAAAAGGATGCTTGAATTACATGCATTTACTGTCTTTTAAGGAAACATCCCACAAGCTTATTTACAGTCTCTCCTGAGTGGATTTAGGCTAAATAAGAAGGCAGACACAGTTTTATTTGAGTTTGGTGCAGAAATTGTTCAATACAAGCTTGGCGTATAAACAGCATTTTCTCACTGAGAAAAGGCGATTGCGAGCATAAAAGGATGCTTGATTACATGCATTTACTGTCTTTTAAGGAAACATCCCACAAGCTTATTTTCAGTCCCTCCTGAGTGGATTTAGGCTAAATAAGAAGGCAGACACAGTTTTATTTGAGTTTGGTGCAGAAATTGTTCAATACAAGCTTGGCTTCAAAACAGCATTTCTCGGTGAGAAAAGGCGATTGCGAGCATAAAAGGATGCTTGAATTACATGCATTTACTGTCTTTTAATGAAACATCCCACAAGCTTATTTTCAGTCTCTTCTGAGTGGATTTAGGCTAAATAAGAAGGCTGACACAGTTTTATTTGAATTTGGTGCAGAAATTGTTCAATAAAAGCTTGGCTTCAAAAAAGCATTCTCTCGCTGAGAAAAGGCGATTGCGAGCATAAAAGGATGCTTGAATTACATGCATTTACTGTCTTTTAAGGAAACATCCCACAAGCTTGTTTATATGTTCTGCTGAGTGGATTTAGGCTAAATAAGAAGGCAGACACAGTTTTATTTGAGTTTGGTGCAGAAATTGTTCAATACAAGCTTGGCTTCAAAACAGCATTTTCTCGCTGAGAAAAGGCGATTGCGAGCATAAAAGGATGCTTGAATTACATGCATTTACTGTCTTTTAAGGAAACATCCCACAAGCTTATTAACAGTCTCTCCTGAGTGGATTTAGGCTAAATAAGAAGGCAGACACAGTTTTATTTGAGTTTGGTGCAGAAATTGTTTAATACAAGCTTGGCTTCAAAAAAGCATTTTTTCGCTGAGAAAAGGCGATTGCGAGCATAAATGGATGCTTGAATTACATGCATTTACTGTCTTTTAAGGAAACATCCCACAAGCTTATTTACAGTCTCTCCTGAGTGGATTTAGGCTAAAAAAGAAGGCAGACACAGTTTTATTTGAGTTTGTTGCAGAAATTGTTCAATACAAGCTTGGCTTCAAAACAGCATTTTCTCGCTGAGAAAAGGCGACATGAGCATAAAAAGATGCTTGAATTACATGCATTTACTGTCTTTTAAGGAAACATCCACAAGCTTATTTACAGTCTCTCCTGAGTGGATTTAGGCTAAATAAGAAGGCAGACACCGTTTTATTTGAGTTTGGTGCAGAAATTGTTCAATACAAGCTTGGCTTCAAAACAGCATTCTCTCGCTGGGAAAAGGCGACGAGCATAAATGGATGCTTGAATTGCATACATTTACTGTCTTTTAAGGAAACATCCCACAAGCTTGTTTATATGTTCTGCTGAGTGGATTTAGGCTAAATAAGAAGGCAGACACAGTTTTATTTGAGTTTGGTGGAGAAATTGTTCAATACAATCTTGGCTTCAAAACAACATTTTCTCGCTGAGAAAAGGCGATTGCGAGCATAAAAGGATGCTTGAATTACATGCATTTACTGTCTTTTTAAGGAAACATCCCACAAGATGTTTATATGTTCTGCTGAGTGGATTTAGGCTAAATAAGAAGGTCGACACCGTTTCATTTGAGTTTGGTGCAGATATTGTTCAATACAAGCTTGGCTTCAAAACAGCATTTTCTCGCTGAGAGAAGGCGTTTGCGAGCATAAAAGGATGCTTGAATTACATGCATTTACTGTCTTTTAATGAAACATCCCACAAGCTTATTTTCAGTCTCTTCTGAGTGGATTTAGGCTAAATAAGAAGGCTGACACAGTTTTATTTGAATTTGGTGCAGAAATTGTTCAATACAAGCTTGGCTTCAAAACAGCATTTTCTCGCTGACTAAAGGCGATAACGAGCATAAAAGGATGCTTGAATTACATGCATTTAATGTCTTTTAAGGAAACATCCCACAAGCTTATTTTCAGTCTCTCCTGAGTGGATTTAGGCTAAATAAGAAGGCAGACACAGTTTTATTTGAGTTTGGTGCAGAAATTGTTCAATACAAGCTTGGTTTCAAAACAACATTTTCTCGCTGACTAAAGGCGATTATGAGCATAAAAGGATGCTTGAATTACATGCATTTACTGTCTTTTAAGGAAACATCCCACAAGCTTATTTACAGTCTCTCCTGAGTGGATTTAGGCTAAATAAGAAGGCAGACACAGTTTTATTTGAGTTTGGTGCAGAAATTGTTCAATACAAGCTTTGGCGTATAAACAGCATTTTCTCGCTGAGAAAAGGCGTTATGAGCATAAAAGGATGCTTGATTACATGCATTTACTGTCTTTTAAGGAAACATCCCACAAGCTTATTTTCAGTCCCTCCTGAGTGGATTTAGGCTAAATAAGAAGGCAGACACAGTTTTATTTGAGTTTGGTGCAGAAATTGTTCAATACAAGCTTGGCTTCAAAACAGCATTTCTCGGTGAGAAAAGGCGATTATGAGCATAAATGGATGCTTGAATTACATGCATTTACTGTCTTTTAAGGAAACATCCCACAAGCTTATTTACAGTCTCTCCTGAGTGGATTTAGGCTAAATAAGAAGGCAGACACAGTTTTATTTGAGTTTGGTGCAGAAATTGTTCAATACAATCTTGGCTTCAAAACAACATTTTCTCGCTGAGAAAAGGCGATTGCGAGCATAAAAGGATGCTTGAATTACATGCATTTACTGTCTTTTTAAGGAAACATCCCACAAGCTTGTTTACATGTTCTGCTGAGTGGATTTAGGCTAAATAAGAAGGTCGACACCGTTTCATTTGAGTTTGGTGCAGAAATTGTTCAATACAAGCTTGGCTTCAAAACAGCATTTTCTCGCTGAGAGAAGGCGTTTGCGAGCATAAAAGGATGCTTGAATTACATGCATTTACTGTCTTTTAATGAAACATCCCACAAGCTTATTTTCAGTCTCTTCTGAGTGGATTTAGGCTAAATAATAAGGCTGACACAGTTTTATTTGAATTTGGTGCAGAAATTGTTCAATAAAAGCTTGGCTTCAAAAAAGCATTCTCTCGCTGAGAAAAGGCGATTGCGAGCATAAAAGGATGCTTGAATTACATGCATTTACTGTCTTTTAAGGAAACATCCCACAAGCTTGTTTATATGTTCTGCTGAGTGGATTTAGGCTAAATAAGAAGGCAGACACAGTTTTATTTGAGTTTGGTGCAGAAATTGTTCAATACAAGCTTGGCTTCAAAACAGCATTTTCTCGCTGAGAAAAGGCGATTATGAGCATAAAAGGATGCTTGAATTACATGCATTTACTGTCTTTTAAGGAAACATCCACAAGCTTATTAACAGTCTCTCCTGAGTGGATTTAGGCTAAATAAGAAGGCAGACACAGTTTTATTTGAGTTTGGTGCAGAAATTGTTTAATACAAGCTTGGCTTCAAAACAGCATTTTCTCGCTGAGAAAAGGCGATTACGAGCATAAATGGATGCTTGAATTACATGCATTTACTGTCTTTTAAGGAAACATCCCACAAGCTTATTTTCAGTCTCTCCTGGGTGGATTTAGGTTAAATAAGAAGGCAGACACAGTTTTATTTGAGTTTGGTGCAGAAATTGTTCAATACAAGGCTTGGCTTCAAAACAGCATTTTCTCGCTGAGAAAAGGTGATTGCGAGCATGAAAGGATGCTTGAATTACATGCATTTACTGTTTTTTAAGGAAACATCCCACAAGCTTATTTTCTCTCTCTCCTGAGTGGATTTAGGTTAAATAAGAAGGCAGACACAGTTTTATTTGAGTTTGGTGCAGAAATTGTTCAATACAAGCTTTGCTTCAAAACAGCATTTTCTCGCTGAGAAAAGGCGATTATGAGCATAAAAGGATGCTTGAATTACATGCATTTACTGTCTTTTAAGGAAACATGCCACAAGCTTGTTTATATGTTCTGCTGAGTGGATTTAGGCTAAATGAGAAGGCAGACACAGTTTTATTTGAGTTTGTTGCAGAAATTGTTCAATACAAGCTTGGCTTCAAAACAGCATTTTCTCGCTGATGAAAGGCGATTGCGAGCATAAAAGGATGCTTGAATTACATGCATTTAATGTCTTTTAAGGAAACATCCCACAAGCTTATTTTCAGTCTCTCCTGAGTGGATTTAGGCTAAATAAGAAGGCAGACACAGTTTTATTTGAGTTTGGTGCAGAAATTGTTCAATACAAGCTTGGCTTCAAAACAGTATTTTCTCGCTGACATAAGGCGATTGCGAGCATAAAAGGATGCTTGAATTACATGCATTTAATGTCTTTTAAGGAAACATCCCACAAGCTTATTTTCAGTCTCTCCTGAGTGGATTTAGGCTAAATAAGAAGGCAGACACAGTTTTATTTGAGTTTGGTGCAGAAATTGTTCAATACAAGCTTGGCTTCAAAACAGCATTTTCTCGCTGAGAAAAGGCGATTGCGAGCATAAAAAGATGCTTGATTTACATGCATTTACTGTCTTTTAAGGAAACATCCCACAAGCTTATTTACAGTCTCTCCTGAGTGGATTTAGGCTAAATAAGAAGGCAGACACCGTTTTATTTGAGTTTGGTGCAGAAATTGTTCAATACAAGCTTGGCTTCAAAACAGCATTCTCTCGCTGGGAAAAGCGTTACGAGCATAAATGGATGCTTGAATTGCATACATTTACTGTCTTTTAAGGAAACATCCCACAAGCTTGTTTATATGTTCTGCTGAGTGGATTTAGGCTAAATAAGAAGGCAGACACAGTTTTATTTGAGTTTGGTGCAGAAATTGTTCAATACAAGCTTGGTTTCAAAACAGCATTTTCTCGCTGAGAAAAGGCGATTATGAAAGCATAAAAGGATGCTTGAATTACATGCATTTACTGTCTTTTAAGGAAACATGCCACAAGCTGGTTTATATGTTCTGCTGAGTGGATTTAGGCTAAATAAGAAAGCAGACACAGTTTTATTTGAGTTTGGTGGAGAAATTGTTCAATACAATCTTGGCTTCAAAACAACATTTTCTCGCTGAGAAAAGGCGATTGCGAGCATAAAAGAATGCTTGAATTACATGCATTTACTGTCTTTTAAGGAAACATCCCACAAGCTTGTTTATATATTCTGCTGAGTGGATTTAGGCTAAATAAGAAGGTCGACACCGTTTCATTTGAGTTTGGTGCAGAAATTGTTCAATACAAGCTTGGCTTCAAAACAGCATTTTCTCGCTGAGAGAAGGCGTTTGCGAGCATAAAAGGATGCTTGAATTACATGCATTTACTGTCTTTTAAGGAAACATCCCACAAGCTTATTTACAGTCTCTCCTGAGTGGATTTAGGCTAAATAAGAAGGCAGACACAGTTTTATTTGAGTTTGGTGCAGAAATTGTTCAATACAATCTTGGCTTCAAAACAACATTTTCTCGCTGAGAAAAGGCGATTGCGAGCATAAAAGGATGCTTGAATTACATGCATTTACTGTCTTTTTAAGGAAACATCCCACAAGCTTGTTTATATGTTCTGCTGAGTGGATTTAGGCTAAATAAGAAGGTCGACACCGTTTCATTTGAGTTTGGTGCAGAAATTGTTCAATACAAGCTTGGCTTCAAAACAGCATTTTTCGCTGAGAGAAGGCGTTTTGCGAGCATAAAAGGATGCTTGAATTACATGCATTTACTGTCTTTTAATGAAACATCCCACAAGCTTATTTTCAGTCTCTTCTGAGTGGATTTAGGCTAAATAAGAAGGCTGACACAGTTTTATTTGAATTTGGTGCAGAAATTGTTCAATAAAAGCTTGGCTTCAAAAAGCATTCTCTCGCTGAGAAAAGGCGATTGCGAGCATAAAAGGATGCTTGAATTACATGCATTTACTGTCTTTTAAGGAAACATCCCACAAGCTTGTTTATATGTTCTGCTGAGTGGATTTAGGCTAAATAAGAAGGCAGACACAGTTTTATTTGAGTTTGGTGGAGAAATTGTTCAATACAAGCTTGGCTTCAAAACAGCCTTTTCTCGCTGAGAAAAGGCGATTGCAGCATAAAAGGATGCTTGAATTACATGCATTTACTGTCTTTTAAGGAAACATCCCACAAGCTTATTTTCAGTCTCTCCTGGGTGGATTTAGGTTAAATAAGAAGGCAGACACAGTTTTATTTGAGTTTGGTGCAGAAATTGTTCAATACAAGGCTTGGCTTCAAAACAGCATTTTCTCGCTGAGAAAAGGTGATTATGAGCATAAAAGGATGCCTGAATTACATGCATTTACTGTTTTTAAGGAAACATCCATAAGCTTATTTTTCTCTCTCCTGAGTGGATTTAGGTTAAATAAGAAGGCAGACACAGTTTTATTTGAGTTTGGTGCAGAAATTGTTCAATACAAGCTTTGCTTCAAAACAGCATTTCTCGCTGAGAAAAGGCGATTACGAGCATAAAAGGATGCTTGAATTACATGCATTTACTGTCTTTTAAGGAAACATGCCACAAGCTTGTATATATGTTCTGCTGAGTGGATTTAGGCTAAATGAGAAGGCAGACACAGTTTTATTTGAGTTTGGTGCAGAAATTGTTCAATACAAGCTTGGCTTCAAAACAGCATTTTCTCGCTGTTAAAGGCGATTGCGAGCATAAAAGGATGCTTGAATTACATGCATTTAATGTCTTTTAAGGAAACATCCACAAGCTTATTTTCAGTCTCTCCTGAGTGGATTTAGGCTAAATAAGAAAGCAGACACAGTTTTATTTGAGTTTGGTGCAGAAATTGTTCAATACAAGCTTTGCTTCAAAACAGCATATTCTCTCTTAGAAAACGCGATTGCGAGCATAAAAGGATGCTTGAATTACATGCATTTACTGTCTTTTAAGGAAACATCCCACAAGCTTATTTACAGTCTCTCCTGAGTGGATTTAGGCTAAAAAAGAAGGCAGACACAGTTTTATTTGAGTTTGTTGCAGAAATTGTTCAATACAAGCTTGGCTTCAAAACAACATTTTCTCGCTGACTAAAGGCGATTGCGAGCATAAAAGGATGCTTGAATTACATGCATTTAATGTCTTTTAAGGAAACATCCCACAAGCTTATTTTCAGTCTCTCCTGAGTGGATTTAGGCTAAATAAGAAGGCAGACACAGTTTTATTTGAGTTTGGTGCAGAAATTGTTCAATACAAGCTTGGCTTCAAAACAGCATTTTCTCGCTGACTAAAGGCGATTGCGAGCATAAAAGGATGCTTGAATTACATGCATTTACTGTCTTTTAAGGAAACATCCACAAGCTTATTTTCAGTCTCTCCTGAGTGGATTTAGGCTAAATAAGAAGGCAGACACAGTTTTATTTGAGTTTGGTGCAGAAATTGTTCAATACAAGCTTTGCTTCAAAACAGCATTTCTCGCTGAGAAAAGGCGATTGCGAGCATAAATAGATGCTTGAATTACATACATTTACTGTCTTTTAAGGAAACATCCCACAAGCTTGTTTATATGTTCTGCTGAGTGGATTTAGGCTAAATAATAAGGCAGACACAGTTTTATTTGTGTTTAGTGGAGAAATTTTTCAATACAAGCTTGGCTTCAAAACAGCATTTTCTCGCTGAGAAAAGGCGATTGCGAGCATAAAAGGATGCTTGAATTACATGCATTTACTGTCTTTTAAGGAAACATGCCACAAGCTTGTGTATATGTTCTGATGAGTGGATTTAGGCTAAATGAGAAGGCAGACACAGTTTTATTTGAGTTTGGTGCAGAAATTGTTCAATACAAGCTTGGCTTCAAAACAGCATTTTCTCGCTGACTAAAGGTGATTGCGAGCATAAAAGGATGCTTGAATTACATGCATTTAATGTCTTTTAAGGAAACATCCCACAAGCTTATTTTCAGTCTCTCCTGAGTGGATTTAGGCTAAATAAGAAGGCAGACACAGTTTTATTTGAGTTTGGTGCAGAAATTGTTTAATACAAGCTTGGCTTCAAAACAGCATTTTCTCGCTGACTAAAGGCGATTGCGAGCATAAAAGGATGCTTGAATTACATGCATTTACTGTCTTTTAAGGAAACATCCCACAAGCTTATTTACAGTCTCTCCTGAGTGGATTTAGGCTAAATAAGAAGGCAGACACAGTTTTATTTGAGTTTGGTGCAGAAATTGTTCAATACAAGCTTGGCTTCAAAACAGCATTTCTCGGTGA
The DNA here is from genome assembly GCA_033026295.1 of Channa striata. Lineage (NCBI taxonomy): Eukaryota > Metazoa > Chordata > Actinopteri > Anabantiformes > Channidae > Channa > Channa striata. Next base: position 29,204 of record JAUPFM010000084.1, read on the forward strand.
GAAAAGGCGATTGCGAGCATAAAAGGATGCTTGAATTACATGCATTTACTGTCTTTTAAGGAAACATCCCACAAGCTTGTTTATATGTTCTCCTGAGTGGATTTAGGCTAAATAAGAAGGCAGACACAGTTTTATTTGAGTTTGGTGCAGAAATTGTTCAATACAAGTTTGGCTTCAAAACAGCATTTTCTCGCTGAGAAAAGGCGATTATGAGCATAAAAGGATGCTTGAATTACATGCATTTACTGTCTTTTAAGGAAACATGCCACAAGCTTGTTTATATGTTCTGCTGAGTGGATTTAGGCTAAATAAGAAGGCAGACACAGTTTCATTTGAGTTTGGTGGAGAAATTGTTCAATACAAGCTTGGCTTCAAAACAGCATTTTCTCGCTGAGAAAAGGCGACTGCGAGCATAAAAGGATGCTTGAATTACATGCATTTACTGTCTTTTAAGGAAACATCCCACAAGCTTGTTTATATGTTCTGCTGAGTGGATTTAGGCTAAATAAGAAGGCAGACAAAGTTTTATTTGAGTTTGGTGCAGAAATTGTTCAATACAAGCTTTTCTTCAAAACAGCATTTTCTCGCTGAGAAAAGCGCGAGCGAGCATAAAAGGATGCTTGAATTACATGCATTTACTGTCTTTTAAGGAAACATCCACAAGCTTATTTTCAGTCTCTCCTGAGTGGATTTACGCTAAATAAGAAGGCAGACACAGTTTTATTTGAGTTTGGTGCAGAAATTGTTCAATACAAGCTTTTCTTCAAAACAGCATTTCTCGCTGAGAAAAGGCGATTGTGAGCATAAAAGGATGCTTGAATTACATGCATTTACTGTCTTTTAAGGAAACATCCCACAAGATTATTTTCAGTCTCTCCTGAGTGGATTTACGCTAAATAAGAAGGCAGACACAGTTTTATTTGAGTTTGGTGCAGAAATTGTTCAATACAAGCTTGGCTTCAAAACAGCATTTTCTCGCTGATTGCGAGCATAAAAGGATGCTTGAATTACATGCATTTACTGTCTTTTAAGGAAACATGCCACAAGCTTGTTTATATGTTCTGCTGAGTGGATTTAGGCTAAATAAGAAGGCAGACACAGTTTTATTTGAGTTTGGTGCAGAAATTGTTCAATACAAGCTTGGCTTCAAAACAGCATTGTCTCGCTGAGAAAAGGCGTTTATGAGCATAAATGGATACTTGAATTACATGCATTCACTGTCTTTTAAGGAAACATCCCACAAGCTTATTTTCACTCTCTCCTGAGTGGATTTAGGCTAAATAAGAAGGCAGACACAGTTTTATTTGAGTTTGGTGCAGAAATTGTTCAATACAAGCTTGGCTTCAAAACAGCATTTTCCCGATGAGAAAAGGCGATTGCAGCATGAAAGGATGCTTGAATTACATGCATTTACTGTCTTTTAAGGAAACATCCCACAAGCTTGTTTATATGTTCTGCTGAGTGGATTTAGGCTAAATAAGAAGGCAGACACAGTTTTATTTGAGTTTGGTGCAGAAATTGTTCAATACAAGCTTGGCTTCAAAACAGCATTTCTCGGTGAGAAAAGGCGGTGAGCATAAATGGATGCTTGAATTACATGCATTTACTGTCTTTTAAGGAAACATCCCACAAGCTTATTTACAGTCTCTCCTGAGTGGATTTAGGCTAAATAAGAAGGCAGACACAGTTTTATTTGAGTTTGGTGCAGAAATTGTTCAATACAAGCTTGGCTTCAAAACAGCATTTTCTCGCTCAGAAAAGGCGATTGTGAGCATAAAAGGATGCTTGAATTACATGCATTTACTGTCTTTTAAGGAAACATCCCACAAGCTTGTTTATATGTTCTGCTGAGTGGATTTAGGCTGAATAAGAAGGCAGACAAAGTTTTATTTGAGTTTGGTGCAGAAATTTTTCAATACAAGCTTTTCTTCAAAACAGCATTTTCTCGCTGAGAAAAGGCGATTATGAGCATAAAAGGATGCTTGAATTACATGCATTTACTGTCTTTTAAGGAAACATCACACAAGCTTATTTTCAGTCTCTCCTGAGTGGATTTAGGCTAAATAAGAAGGCAGACACAGTTTTATTTGAGTTTGGTGCAGAAATTGTTCAATACAAGCCTTGATTCAAAACAGCATTTTCTCACTGAGAAAAGGCGATTACTGAGCATAAAAGGATGCTTGAATTACATGCATTTACTGTCTTTTAAGGAAACATCACACAAGCTTATTTTCAGTCTCTCCTGAGTGGATTTAGGCTAAATAAGAAGGCAGACACAGTTTTATTTGAGTTTGGTGCAGAAATTGTTCAATACAAGCTTTGATTCAAAACAGCATTTTCTCGCTGAGAAAAGGCGATTGTGAGCATAAAAGGATGCTTGAATTACATGCATTTACTGTCTTTTAAGGAAACATCCCACAAGCTTATTTTCAGTCTCTCCTGAGTGGATTTAGGCTAAATAAGAAGGCAGACACAGTTTTATTTGAGTTTGGTGCAGAAATTGTTCCATACAAGCTTGGCTTCAAAACAGCATTTTCCGATGAGAAAAGGCGATTGCGAGCATGAAAGGATGCTTGAATTACATGCATTTACTGTCTTTTAAGGAAACATCCCACAAGCTTGTTTATATGTTCTGCTGAGTGGATTTAGGCTAAATAAGAAGGCAGACACAGTTTTATTTGAGTTTGGTGCAGAAATTGTTCAATACAAGCTTGGCTTCAAAACAGCATTTCTCGGTGAGAAAAGGCGATTATGAGCATAAATGGATGCTTGAATTACATGCATTTACTGTCTTTTAAGGAAACATCCCACAAGCTTATTTACAGTCTCACCTTAGTGGATTTAGGCTAAATAAGAAGGCAGACACAGTTTTATTTGAGTTTGGTGCAGAAATTGTTCAATACAAGCTTGGCTTCAAAACAGCATTTTCTCGCTCAGAAAAGGCGATTGCGAGCATAAAAGGATGCTTGAATTACATGCATTTACTGTCTTTTAAGGAAACATCCCACAAGCTTATTTTCAGTCTCTCCTGAGTGGATTTAGGCTAAATAAGAAGGCAGACACAGTTTTATTTGAGTTTGGTGCAGAAATTGTTTAATACAAGCTTTGCTTCAAAACAGCATTTCTCGCTGAGAAAAGGCGATTGCGAGCATAAATAGATGCTTGAATTACATACATTTACTATCTTTTAAGGAAACATCCCACAAGCTTGTTTATATGTTCTGCTGAGTGGATTTAGGCTAAATAATAAGGCAGACACAGTTTTATTTGTGTTTAGTGGAGAAATTTTTCAATACAAGCTTGGCTTTAAAACAGCATTTTCTCGCTGAGAAAAGGCGATTTAGCATAAAAGGATGCTTGAATTACATGCATTTACTGTCTTTTAAGGAAACATGCCACAAGCTTGTGTATATGTTCTGATGAGTGGATTTAGGTTAAATGAGAAGGCAGACACAGTTTTATTTGAGTTTGGTGCAGAAATTGTTCAATACAAGCTTGGCTTCAAAACAGCATTTTCTCGCTGACTAAAGGCGATTGCGAGCATAAAAGGATGCTTGAATTACATGCATTTAATGTCTTTTAAGGAAACATCCCACAAGCTTATTTTCAGTCTCTCCTGAGTGGATTTAGGCTAAATAAGAAGGCAGACACAGTTTTATTTGAGTTTGGTGCAGAAATTGTTTAATACAAGCTTGGCTTCAAAACAGCATTTTCTCGCTGACTAAAGGCGATTGCGAGCATAAAAGGATGCTTGAATTACATGCATTTACTGTCTTTTAAGGAAACATCCCACAAGCTTATTTACAGTCTCTCCTGAGTGGATTTAGGCTAAATAAGAAGGCAGACACAGTTTTATTTGAGTTTGGTGCAGAAATTGTTCAATACAAGCTTGGCTTCAAAACAGCATTTCTCGGTGAGAAAAGGCGATTACGAGCATAAAGGATGCTTGAATTACATGCATTTACTGTCTTTTAAGGAAACATCCCACAAGCTTATTTACAGTCTCTCCTGAGTGGATTTAGGCTAAATAAGAAGGCAGACACAGTTTTATTTGAGTTTGGTGCAGAAATTGTTCAATACAAGTTTGGCTTCAAAACAGCATTTTTTCGCTGAGAAAAGGCGATTGCAGAGCATAAAAGGATGCTTGAATTACATGCATTTACTGTCTTTTAAGGAAACATGCCACAAGCTTGTTTATATGTTCTGCTGAGTGGATTTAGGCTAAATAAGAAGGCAGACACAGTTTCATTTGAGTTTGGCGGAGAAATTGTTCAATACAAGCTTGGCTTCAAAACAGCATTTTCTCGCTGAGAAAAGGCGACTCATGAGCATAAAAGGATGCTTGAATTACATGCATTTACTGTCTTTTAAGGAAACATCCCACAAGCTTGTTTATATGTTCTGCTGAGTGGATTTAGGCTAAATAAGAAGGCAGACAAAGTTTTATTTGAGTTTGGTGCAGAAATTGTTCAATACAAGCTTTTCTTCAAAACAGCATTTTCTCGCTGAGAAAAGGCGATTGCGAGCATAAAAGGATGCTTGAATTACATGCATTTACTGTCTTTTAAGGAAACATCCCACAAGCTTATTTTCAGTCTCTCCTGAGTGGATTTACGCTAAATAAGAAGGCAGACACAGTTTTATTTGAGTTTGGTGCAGAAATTGTTCAATACAAGCTTTGATTCAAAACAGCATTTCTCGCTGAGAAAAGGCGATTGTGAGCATAAAAGGATGCTTGAATTACATGCATTTACTGTCTTTTAAGGAAACATCCCACAAGATTATTTTCAGTCTCTCCTGAGTGGATTTACGCTAAATAAGAAGGCAGACACAGTTTTATTTGAGTTTGGTGCAGAAATTGTTCAATACAAGCTTGGCTTCAAAACAGCATTTTCTCGCTGAGATAAGGCGATTGCGAGCATAAAAGGATGCTTGAATTACATGCATTTACTGTCTTTTAAGGAAACATGCCACAAGCTTGTTTATATGTTCTGCTGAGTGGATTTAGGCTAAATAAGAAGGCAGACACAGTTTTATTTGAGTTTGGTGCAGAAATTGTTCAATACAAGCTTGGCTTCAAAACAGCATTGTCTCGCTGAGAAAAGGCGTTTGCGAGCATAAATGGATACTTGAATTACATGCATTCACTGTCTTTTAAGGAAACATCCCACAAGCTTATTTTCACTCTCTCCTGAGTGGATTTAGGCTAAATAAGAAGGCAGACACAGTTTTATTTGAGTTTGGTGCAGAAATTGTTCAATACAAGCTTGGCTTCAAAACAGCATTTTCCCGATGAGAAAAGGCGATTGCGAGCATGAAAGGATGCTTGAATTACATGCATTTACTGTCTTTTAAGGAAACATCCCACAAGCTTGTTTATATGTTCTGCTGAGTGGATTTAGGCTAAATAAGAAGGCAGACACAGTTTTATTTGAGTTTGGTGCAGAAATTGTTCAATACAAGCTTGGCTTCAAAACAGCATTTCTCGGTGAGAAAAGGCGATTGCGCGCATAAATGGATGCTTGAATTACATGCATTTACTGTCTTTTAAGGAAACATCCCACAAGCTTATTTACAGTCTCTCCTGAGTGGATTTAGGCTAAATAAGAAGGCAGACACAGTTTTATTTGAGTTTGGTGCAGAAATTGTTCAATACAAGCTTGGCTTCAAAACAGCATTTTCTCGCTCAGAAAAGGCGATTGCGAGCATAAAAGGATGCTTGAATTACATGCATTTACTGTCTTTTAAGGAAACATCCCACAAGCTTGTTTATATGTTCTGCTGAGTGGATTTAGGCTAAATAAGAAGGCAGACAAAGTTTTATTTGAGTTTGGTGCAGAAATTTTTCAATACAAGCTTTTCTTCAAAACAGCATTTTCTCGCTGAGAAAAGGCGATTGCAAGCATAAAAGGATGCTTGAATTACATGCATTTACTGTCTTTTAAGGAAACATCACACAAGCTTATTTTCAGTCTCTCCTGAGTGGATTTAGGCTAAATAAGAAGGCAGACACAGTTTTATTTGAGTTTGGTGCAGAAATTGTTCAATACAAGCCTTTATTCAAAACAGCATTTTCTCGCTGAGAAAAGGCGATTGCGAGCATAAAAGGATGCTTGAATTACATGCATTTACTGTCTTTTAAGGAAACATCACACAAGCTTATTTTCAGTCTCTCCTGAGTGGATTTAGGCTAAATAAGAAGGCAGACACAGTTTTATTTGAGTTTGGTGCAGAAATTGTTCAATACAAGCTTTGATTCAAAACAGCATTTTCTCGCTGAGAAAAGGCGATTGTGAGCATAAAAGGATGCTTGAATTACATGCATTTACTGTCTTTTAAGGAAACATCCCACAAGATTATTTTCAGTCTCTCCTGAGTGGATTTACGCTAAATAAGAAGGCAGACACAGTTTTATTTGAGTTTGGTGCAGAAATTGTTCAATACAAGCTTGGCTTCAAAACAGCATTTTCTCGCTGAGAAAAGGCGATTTGAGCATAAATGGATACTTGAATTACATGCATTTACTGTCTTTTAAGGAAACATCCCACAAGCTTATTTTCAGTCTCTCCTGAGTGGATTTAGGCTAAATAAGAAGGCAGACACAGTTTTATTTGAGTTTGGTGCAGAAATTGTTCCATACAAGCTTGGCTTCAAAACAGCATTTTCCCGATGAGAAAAGGCGATTGCGAGCATGAAAGGATGCTTGAATTACATGCATTTACTGTCTTTTAAGGAAACATCCCACAAGCTTGTTTATATGTTCTGCTGAGTGGATTTAGGCTAAATAAGAAGGCAGACACAGTTTTATTTGAGTTTGGTGCAGAAATTGTTCAATACAAGCTTGGCTTCAAAACAGCATTTCTCGGTGAGAAAAGGCGATTGCGAGCATAAATGGATGCTTGAATTACATGCATTTACTGTCTTTTAAGGAAACATCCCACAAGCTTATTTACAGTCTCACCTTAGTGGATTTAGGCTAAATAAGAAGGCAGACACAGTTTTATTTGAGTTTGGTGCAGAAATTGTTCAATACAAGCTTGGCTTCAAAACAGCATTTTCTCGCTCAGAAAAGGCGATTGCGAGCATAAAAGGATGCTTGAATTACATGCATTTACTGTCTTTTAAGGAAACATCCCACAAGCTTGTTTATATGTTCTGCTGAGTGGATTTAGGCTAAATAAGAAGGCAGACACAGTTTCATTTGAGTTTGGTGGAGAAATTGTTCAATACAAGGCTTGGCTTCAAAACAGCATTTTCTCGCTGAGAAAAGGCGACTGCGAGCATAAAAGGATGCTTGAATTACATGCATTTACTGTCTTTTAAGGAAACATCCCACAAGCTTGTTTATATGTTCTGCTGAGTGGATTTAGGCTAAATAAGAAGGCAGACAAAGTTTTATTTGAGTTTGGTGTAGAAATTGTTCAATACAAGCTTATCTTCAAAACAGCATTTTCTCGCTGAGAAAAGGCGATTGCGAGCATAAAAGGATGCTTGAATTACATGCATTTACTGTCTTTTAAGGAAACATCCCACAAGCTTATTTTCAGTTTCTCCTGAGTGGATTTACGCTAAATAAGAAGGCAGACACAGTTTTATTTGAGTTTGGTGCAGAAATTGTTCAATACAAGCTTTTCTTCAAAACAGCATTTTCTCGCTGAGAAAAGGCGATTGCGAGCATAAAAGGATGCTTGAATTACATGCATTTACTGTCTTTTAAGGAAACATCCCACAAGCTTATTTTCAGTTTCTCCTGAGTGGATTTACGCTAAATAAGAAGGCAGACACAGTTTTATTTGAGTTTGGTGCAGAAATTGTTCAATACAAGCTTGGCTTCAAAACAGCATTTCTCGGTGAGAAAAGGCGATTGCGAGCATAAAAGGATGCTTGAATTACATGCATTTACTGTCTTTTAAGGAAACATCCCACAAGCTTATTTACAGTCTCTCCTGAGTGGATTTAGGCTAAATAAGAAGGCAGACACAGTTTTATTTGAGTTTGGTGCAGAAATTGTTCAATACAAGTTTGGCTTCAAAACAGCATTTTCTCGCTCAGAAAAGGCGATTGCGAGCATAAAAGGATGCTTGAATTACATGCATTTACTGTCTTTTAAGGAAACATCCCACAAGCTTGTTTATATGTTCTGCTGAGTGGATTTAGGCTAAATAAGAAGGCAGACACAGTTTCATTTGAGTTTGGTGGAGAAATTGTTCAATACAAGCTTGGCTTCAAAACAGCATTTTCTCGCTGACTAAAGGCGATTGCGAGCATAAAAGGATGCTTGAATTACATGCATTTACTGTCTTTTAAGGAAACATCCCACAAGCTTATTTTCAGTCTCTCCTGAGTGGATTTAGGCTAAATAAGAAGGCAGACACAGTTTTATTTGAGTTTGGTGCAGAAATTGTTCAATACAAGCTTGGCTTCAAAACAGCATTTCTCGGTGAGAAAAGGCGATTGCGAGCATAAATGGATGCTTGAATTACATGCATTTACTGTCTTTTAAGGAAACATCCCACAAGCTTATTTACAGTCTCTCCTGAGTGGATTTAGGCTAAATAAGAAGGCAGACACAGTTTTATTTGAGTTTGGTGCAGAAATTGTTCAATACAAGCTTGGCTTCAAAACAGCATTTTCTCGCTCAGAAAAGGCGATTGCGAGCATAAAAGGATGCTTGAATTACATGCATTTACTGTCTTTTAAGGAAACATCCCACAAGCTTGTTTATATGTTCTGCTGAGTGGATTTAGGCTAAATAAGAAGGCAGACAAAGTTTTATTTGAGTTTGGTGCAGAAATTGTTCAATACAAGCTTCTCTTCAAAACAGCATTTTTCGCTGAGAAAAGGCGATTAGTGACATAAATGGATGCTTGAATTACATGCATTTACTGTCTTTTAAGGAAACATCCACAAGCTTATTTTCAGTTTCTCCTGAGTGGATTTACGCTAAATAAGAAGGCAGACACAGTTTTATTTGAGTTTGGTGCAGAAATTGTTCAATACAAGCTTTTCTTCAAAACAGCATTTTCTCGCTGAGAAAAGGCGATTCTGAGCATAAAAGGATGCTTGAATTACATGCATTTACTGTCTTTTAAGGAAACATCCCACAAGCTTATTTTCAGTTTCTCCTGAGTGGATTTACGCTAAATAAGAAGGCAGACACAGTTTTATTTGAGTTTGGTGCAGAAATTGTTCAATACAAGCTTGGCTTCAAAACAGCATTTCTCGGTGAGAAAAGGCGATTGCGAGCATAAAAGGATGCTTGAATTACATGCATTTACTGTCTTTTAAGGAAACATCCACAAGCTTATTTACAGTCTCTCCTGAGTGGATTTAGGCTAAATAAGAAGGCAGACACAGTTTTATTTGAGTTTGGTGCAGAAATTGTTCAATACAAGTTTGGCTTCAAAACAGCATTTTCTCGCTCAGAAAAGGCGATTGCGAGCATAAAAGGATGCTTGAATTACATGCATTTACTGTCTTTTAAGGAAACATCCCACAAGCTTGTTTATATGTTCTGCTGAGTGGATTTAGGCTAAATAAGAAGGCAGACACAGTTTCATTTGAGTTTGGTGGAGAAATTGTTCAATACAAGCTTGGCTTCAAAACAGCATTTTCTCGCTGAGAAAAGGCGACTGCGAGCATAAAAGGATGCTTGAATTACATGCATTTACTGTCTTTTAAGGAAACATCCCACAAGCTTGTTTATATATTCTGCTGAGTGGATTTAGGCTAAATAAGAAGGCAGACAAAGTTTTATTTGAGTTTGGTGCAGAAATTGTTCAATACAAGCTTTTCTTCAAAACAGCATTTTCTCGCTGAGAAAAGGCGATTGCGAGCATAAAAGGATGCTTGAATTACATGCATTTACTGTCTTTTAAGGAAACATCCCACAAGCTTATTTTCAGTCTCTCCTGAGTGGATTTACGCTAAATAAGAAGGCAGACACAGTTTTATTTGAGTTTGGTGCAGAAATTGTTCAATACAAGCTTTTCTTCAAAACAGCATTTTCTCGCTGAGAAAAGGCGATTATGAAAGCATAAAAGGATGCTTGAATTACATGCATTTACTGTCTTTTAAGGAAACATCCCACAAGCTTATTTTCAGTCTCTCCTGAGTGGATTTAGGCTAAATAAGAAGGCAGACACAGTTTTATTTGAGTTTGGTGCAGAAATTGTTCAATACAAGCTTTGATTCAAAACAGCATTTCTCGCTGAGAAAAGGCGATTGTGAGCATAAAAGGATGCTTGAATTACATGCATTTACTGTCTTTTAAGGAAACATCCCACAAGATTATTTTCAGTCTCTCCTGAGTGGATTTAGGCTAAATAAGAAGGCAGACACAGTTTTATTTGAGTTTGGTGCAGAAATTGTTCAATACAAGCTTGGCTTCAAAACAGCATTTTCTCGCTGAGATAAGGCGATTATGAGCATAAAAGGATGCTTGAATTACATGCATTTACTGTCTTTTAAGGAAACATGCCACAAGCTTGTTTATATGTTCTGCTGAGTGGATTTAGGCTAAATAAGAAGGCAGACACAGTTTTATTTGAGTTTGGTGCAGAAATTGTTCAATACAAGCTTGGCTTCAAAACAGCATTGTCTCGCTGAGAAAAGGCGATTGCGAGCATAAAAGGATGCTTGAATTACATGCATTTACTGTCTTTTAAGGAAACATCACACAAGCTTATTTTCAGTCTCTCCTGAGTGGATTTAGGCTAAATAAGAAGGCAGACACAGTTTTATTTGAGTTTGGTGCAGAAATTGTTCAATACAAGCCTTGATTCAAAACAGCATTTTCTCGCTCAGAAAAGGCGATTGCGAGCATAAAAGGATGCTTGAATTACATGCATTTACTGTCTTTTAAGGAAACATCACACAAGCTTATTTTCAGTCTCTCCTGAGTGGATTTAGGCTAAATAAGAAGGCAGACACAGTTTTATTTGAGTTTGGTGCAGAAATTGTTCAATACAAGCTTTGATTCAAAACATCATTTTTCGCTGAGAAAAGCGATTGTGAGCATAAAAGGATGCTTGAATTACATGCATTTACTGTCTTTTAAGGAAACATCCCACAAGATTATTTTCAGTCTCTCCTGAGTGGATTTACGCTAAATAAGAAGGCAGACACAGTTTTATTTGAGTTTGGTGCAGAAATTGTTCAATACAAGCTTGGCTTCAAAACAGCATTTTCTCGCTGAGAAAAGGCGATTTGCGAGCATAAAAGGATGCTTGAATTACATGCATTTACTGTCTTTTAAGGAAACATCCCACAAGCTTATTTTCAGTTTCTCCTGAGTGGATTTACGCTAAATAAGAAGGCAGACACAGTTTTATTTGAGTTTGGTGCAGAAATTGTTCAATACAAGCTTGGCTTCAAAACAGCATTTTCTCGCTGACTAAAGGCGATTGCGAGCATAAAAGGATGCTTGAATTACATGCATTTACTGTCTTTTAAGGAAACATCCACAAGCTTATTTTCAGTCTCTCCTGAGTGGATTTAGGCTAAATAAGAAGGCAGACACAGTTTTATTTGAGTTTGGTGCAGAAATTGTTCAATACAAGCTTGGTTTCAAAACAGCATTTCTCGGTGAGAAAAGGCGATTATGAGCATAAATGGATGCTTGAATTACATGCATTTACTGTCTTTTAAGGAAACATCCACAAGCTTATTTACAGTCTCTCCTGAGTGGATTTAGGCTAAATAAGAAGGCAGACACAGTTTTATTTGAGTTTGGTGCAGAAATTGTTCAATACAAGCTTGGCTTCAAAACAGCATTTTCTCGCTCAGAAAAGGCGATTGCGAGCATAAAGGATGCTTGAATTACATGCATTTACTGTCTTTTAAGGAAACATCCACAAGCTTGTTTATATGTTCTGCTGAGTGGATTTAGGCTAAATAAGAAGGCAGAAACAGTTTTATTTGAGTTTGGTGCAGAAATTGTTCAATACAAGCTTCTCTTCAAAACAGCATTTTCTCGCTGAGAAAAGGCGATTGCGAGCATAAATGGATGCTTGAATTACATGCATTTACTGTCTTTTAAGGAAACATCCCACAAGCTTATTTTCAGTTTCTCCTGAGTGGATTTACGCTAAATAAGAAGGCAGACACAGTTTTATTTGAGTTTGGTGCAGAAATTGTTCAATACAAGCTTTTCTTCAAAACAGCATTTTCTCGCTGAGAAAAGGCGATTCTGAGCATAAAAGGATGCTTGAATTACATGCATTTACTGTCTTTTAAGGAAACATCCACAAGCTTATTTTCAGTTTCTCCTGAGTGGATTTACGCTAAATAAGAAGGCAGACACAGTTTTATTTGAGTTTGGTGCAGAAATTGTTCAATACAAGCTTGGCTTCAAAACAGCATTTCTCGGTGAGAAAAGGCGATTGCGTGCATAAAAGGATGCTTGAATTACATGCATTTACTGTCTTTTAAGGAAACATCCCACAAGCTTATTTACAGTCTCTCCTGAGTGGATTTAGGCTAAATAAGAAGGCAGACACAGTTTTATTTGAGTTTGGTGCAGAAATTGTTCAATACAAGTTTGGCTTCAAAACAGCATTTTCTCGCTCAGAAAAGGCGATTGCGAGCATAAAAGGATGCTTGAATTACATGCATTTACTGTCTTTTAAGGAAACATCCCACAAGCTTGTTTATATGTTCTACTGAGTGGATTTAGGCTAAATAAGAAGGCAGACACAGTTTCATTTGAGTTTGGTGGAGAAATTGTTCAATACAAGCTTGGCTTCAAAACAGCATTTTCTCGCTGAGAAAAGGCGACTCATGAGCATAAAAGGATGCTTGAATTACATGCATTTACTGTCTTTTAAGGAAACATCCCACAAGCTTGTTTATATATTCTGCTGAGTGGATTTAGGCTAAATAAGAAGGCAGACAAAGTTTTATTTGAGTTTGGTGCAGAAATTGTTCAATACAAGCTTTTCTTCAAAACAGCATTTTCTCGCTGAGAAAAGGCGATTTGAGCATAAAAGGATGCTTGAATTACATGCATTTACTGTCTTTTAAGGAAACATCCCACAAGCTTATTTTCAGTCTCTCCTGAGTGGATTTACGCTAAATAAGAAGGCAGACACAGTTTTATTTGAGTTTGGTGCAGAAATTGTTCAATACAAGCTTTTCTTCAAAACAGCATTTTTTCGCTGAGAAAAGGCGATTTGAGCATAAAAGGATGCTTGAATTACATGCATTTACTGTCTTTTAAGGAAACATCCCACAAGCTTATTTTCAGTCTCTCCTGAGTGGATTTAGGCTAAATAAGAAGGCAGACACAGTTTTATTTGAGTTTGGTGCAGAAATTGTTCAATACAAGCTTTGATTCAAAACAGCATTTCTCGCTGAGAAAAGGCGATTGTGAGCATAAAAGGATGCTTGAATTACATGCATTTACTGTCTTTTAAGGAAACATCCCACAAGATTATTTTCAGTCTCTCCTGAGTGGATTTAGGCTAAATAAGAAGGCAGACACAGTTTTATTTGAGTTTGGTGCAGAAATTGTTCAATACAAGCTTGGCTTCAAAACAGCATTTTCTCGCTGAGATAAGGCGATTGCGAGCATAAAAGGATGCTTGAATTACATGCATTTACTGTCTTTTAAGGAAACATGCCACAAGCTTGTTTATATGTTCTGCTGAGTGGATTTAGGCTAAATAAGAAGGCAGACACAGTTTTATTTGAGTTTGGTGCAGAAATTGTTCAATACAAGCTTGGCTTCAAAACAGCATTGTCTCGCTGAGAAAAGGCGATTGCGAGCATAAATGGATACTTGAATTACATGCATTCACTGTCTTTTAAGGAAACATCCCACAAGCTTATTTTCACTCTCTCCTGAGTGGATTTAGGCTAAATAAGAAGGCAGACACAGTTTTATTTGAGTTTGGTGCAGAAATTGTTCAATACAAGCTTTTCTTCAAAACAGCATTTTCTCGCTGAGAAAAGGCGATTGCGAGCATAAAAGGATGCTTGAATTACATGCATTTACTGTCTTTTAAGGAAACATCACACAAGCTTATTTTCAGTCTCTCCTGAGTGGATTTAGGCTAAATAAGAAGGCAGACACAGTTTTATTTGAGTTTGGTGCAGAAATTGTTCAATGCAAGCTTTGATTCAAAACAGCATTTCTCGCTGAGAAAAGGCGATTGTGAGCATAAAAGGATGCTTGAATTACATGCATTTACTGTCTTTTAAGGAAACATCCCACAAGCTTATTTTCAGTCTCTCCTGAGTGGATTTACGCTAAATAAGAAGGCAGACACAGTTTTATTTGAGTTTGGTGCAGAAATTGTTCAATACAAGCTTGGCTTCAAAACAGCATTTTCTCGCTGAGAAAAGGCGACTGCGAGCATAAAAGGATGCTTGAATTACATGCATTTACTGTATTTTAAGGAAACATCCCACAAGCTTGTTTATATGTTCTGCTGAGTGGATTTAGGCTAAATAAGAAGGCAGACACAGTTTTATTTGAGTTTGGTGCAGAAATTGTTCAATACAAGTTTGGCTTCAAAACAACATTTTCTCGCTGAGAAAAGGCGACTGCGAGCATAAAAGGATGCTTGAATTACATGCATTTACTGTCTTTTAAGGAAACATCCCACAAGATTATTTTCAGTCTCTCCTGAGTGGATTTACGCTAAATAAGAAGGCAGACACAGTTTTATTTGAGTTTGGTGCAGAAATTGTTCAATACAAGCTTGGCTTCAAAACAGCATTTTCTCGCTGAGAGAAAAGGCGATTATGAGCATAAATGGATACTTGAATTACATGCATTTACTGTCTTTTAAGGAAACATCCCACAAGCTTATTTTCAGTCTCTCCTGAGTGGATTTAGGCTAAATAAGAAGGCAGACACAGTTTTATTTGAGTTTGGTGCAGAAATTGTTCAATACAAGCTTGGCTTAAAACAGCATTTTCTCGCTGAGAAAAGGCGATTATGAGCATAAATGGATACTTGAATTACATGCATTTACTGTCTTTTAAGGAAACATCCACAAGATTATTTTCAGTCTCTCCTGAGTGGATTTACGCTAAATAAGAAGGCAGACACAGTTTTATTTGAGTTTGGTGCAGAAATTGTTCAATACAAGCTTGGCTTCAAAACAGCATTTTCTCGCTGAGAAAAGGCGATTAATGAGCATAAATGGATACTTGAATTACATGCATTTACTGTCTTTTAAGGAAACATCCCACAAGCTTATTTTCAGTCTCTCCTGAGTGGATTTAGGCTAAATAAGAAGGCAGACACAGTTTTATTTGAGTTTGGTGCAGAAATTGTTCAATACAAGCTTGGCTTCAAAACAGCATTTTCTCGCTGAGAAAAGGCGATTCTGAGCATAAATGGATACTTGAATTACATGCATTTACTGTCTTTTAAGGAAACATCCCACAAGCTTATTTTCAGTCTCTCCTGAGTGGATTTAGGCTAAATAAGAAGGCAGACACAGTTTTATTTGAGTTTGGTGCAGAAATTGTTCAATACAAGTTTGGCTTCAAAACAGCATTTTCTCGCTGACTAAAGGCGATTGCGAGCATAAAAGGATGCTTGAATTACATGCATTTACTGTCTTTTAAGGAAACATCCACAAGCTTGTTTATATGTACTGCTGAGTGGATTTAGGCTAAATAAGAAGGCAGACACAGTTTCATTTGAGTTTGGTGGAGAAATTGTTCAATACAAGCTTGGCTTCAAAACAGCATTTTCTCGCTGAGAAAAGGCGACTCATGAGCATAAAAGGATGCTTGAATTACATGCATTTACTGTCTTTTAAGGAAACATCCCACAAGCTTGTTTATATGTTCTGCTGAGTGGATTTAGGCTAAATAAGAAGGCAGACAAAGTTTTATTTGAGTTTGGTGCAGAAATTGTTCAATACAAGCTTTTCTTCAAAACAGCATTTTCTCGCTGAGAAAAGGCGATTATGAGCATAAAAGGATGCTTGAATTACATGCATTTACTGTCTTTTAAGGAAACATCCCACAAGCTTATTTTCAGTCTCTCCTGAGTGGATTTACGCTAAATAAGAAGGCAGACACAGTTTTATTTGAGTTTGGTGAAGAAATTGTTCAATACAAGCTTTTCTTCAAAACAGCATTTTCTCGCTGAGAAAAGGCGATTATGCATAAAAGGATGCTTGAATTACATGCATTTACTGTCTTTTAAGGAAACATCCCACAAGCTTATTTTCAGTCTCTCCTGAGTGGATTTAGGCTAAATAAGAAGGCAGACACAGTTTTATTTGAGTTTGGTGCAGAAATTGTTCCATACAAGCTTGGCTTCAAAACAGCATTTTCCCGATGAGAAAAGGCGATTGCGAGGATGAAAGGATGCTTAAATTACATGCATTTACTGTCTTTTAAGGAAACATCCCACAAGCTTTTTTATATGTTCTGCTGAGTGGATTTAGGCTAAATAAGAAGGCAGACACAGTTTTATTTGAGTTTGGTGCAGAAATTGTTCAATACAAGCTTGGCTTCAAAACAGCATTTCTCTGTGAGAAAAGGCGATTGCGAGCATAAATGGATGCTTGAATTACATGCATTTACTGTCTTTTAAGGAAACATCCCACAAGCTTATTTACAGTCTCTCCTGAGTGGATTTAGGCTAAATAAGAAGGCAGACACAGTTTTATTTGAGTTTGGTGCAGAAATTGTTCAATACAAGCTTGGCTTCAAAACAGCATTTTCTCGCTCAGAAAAGGCGATTGCGAGCATAAAAGGATGCTTGAATTACATGCATTTACTGTCTTTTAAGGAAACATCCACAAGCTTGTTTATATGTTCTGCTGAGTGGATTTAGGCTAAATAAGAAGGCAGACACAGTTTCATTTGAGTTTGGTGGAGAAATTGTTCAATACAAGGCTTGGCTTCAAAACAGCATTTTCTCGCTGAGAAAAGGCGACTCATGAGCATAAAAGGATGCTTGAATTACATGCATTTACTGTCTTTTAAGGAAACATCCCACAAGCTTGTTTATATGTTCTGCTGAGTGGATTTAGGCTAAATAAGAAGGCAGACAAAGTTTTATTTGAGTTTGGTGCAGAAATTGTTCAATACAAGCTTTTCTTCAAAACAGCATTTTCTCGCTGAGAAAAGGCGATTTGAGCATAAAAGGATGCTTGAATTACATGCATTTACTGTCTTTTAAGGAAACATCCCACAAGCTTATTTTCAGTTTCTCCTGAGTGGATTTACGCTAAATAAGAAGGCAGACACAGTTTTATTTGAGTTTGGTGCAGAAATTGTTCAATACAAGCTTGGCTTCAAAACAGCATTTTCTCGCTGAGAAAAGGCGATTGCGAGCATAAATGGATACTTGAATTACATGCATTTACTGTCTTTTAAGGAAACATCACACAAGCTTATTTTCAGTCTCTCCTGAGTGGATTTAGGCTAAATAAGAAGGCAGACACAGTTTTATTTGAGTTTGGTGCAGAAATTGTTCAATACAAGCTTTGATTCAAAACAGCATTTTCTCGCTGAGAAAAGGCGATTGTGAGCATAAAAGGATGCTTGAATTACATGCATTTACTGTCTTTTAAGGAAACATCCCACAAGATTATTTTCAGTCTCTCCTGAGTGGATTTACGCTAAATAAGAAGGATGACACAGTTTTATTTGAGTTTGGTGCAGAAATTGTTCAATACAAGCTTGGCTTCAAAACAGCATTTTCTCGCTCAGAAAAGGCGATTGCGAGCATAAATGGATGCTTGAATTACATGCATTTACTGTCTTTTAAGGAAACATGCCACAAGCTTGTTTATATGTTCTGCTGAGTGGATTTAGGCTAAATGAGAAGGCAGACACAGTTTTATTTGAATTTGGTGCAGAAATTGTTCAATACAAGCTTGGCTTCAAAACAGCATTTTCTCGCTGACGAAAGGCGATTGCGAGCATAAAAGGATGCTTGAATTACATGCATTTAATGTCTATTAAGGAAACATCCCACAAGCTTATTTTCAGTCTCTCCTGAGTGGATTTAGGCTAAATAAGAAAGCAGACACAGTTTTATTTGAGTTTGGTGCAGAAATTGTTCAATACAAGCTTTGCTTCAAAACAGCATATTCTCTCTTAGAAAAGGCGATTGCGAGCATAAAAGGATGCTTGAATTACATGCATTTACTGTCTTTTAAGGAAACATCCCACAAGCTTATTTACAGTCTCTCCTGAGTGGATTTAGGCTAAAAAAGAAGGCAGACACAGTTTTATTTGAGTTTGTTGCAGAAATTGTTCAATACAAGCTTGGCTTCAAAACAGTATTTTCTCGCTGAGAAAAGGCGATTGCGAGCATAAAAGGATGCTTGAATTACATGCATTTACTGTATTTTAAGGAAACATCCCACAAGCTTATTTTCAGTCTCTCCTGAGTGGATTTAGGCTAAATAAGAAGGCAGACACAGTTTTATTTGAGTTTGGTGCAGAAATTGTTCAATACAAGCTTTGCTTCAAAACAGCATTTCTCGCTGAGAAAAGGCGATTGCGAGCATAAATAGATGCTTGAATTACATACATTTACTGTCTTTTAAGGAAACATCCCACAAGCTTGTTTATATGTTCTGCTGAGTGGATTTAGGCTAAATAAGAAGGCAGACACAGTTTTATTTGTGTTTGGTGCAGAAATTTTTCAATACAAGCTTGGCTTCAAAACAGCATTTTCTCGCTGAGAAAAGGCGATTGCGAGCATAAAAGGATGCTTGAATTACATGCATTTACTGTCTTTTAAGGAAACATGCCACAAGCTTGTGTATATGTTCTGATGAGTGGATTTAGGCTAAATGAGAAGGCAGACACAGTTTTATTTGAGTTTGGTGCAGAAATTGTTCCGTACAAGCTTCGCTTCAAAACAGCATATTCTCTCTTAGAAAAGGCGATTGCGAGCATAAAAGGATGCTTCAATTACATGCATTTACTGTCTTTTAAGGAAACATCCCACAAGCTTATTTTCAGTCTCTCCTGAGTGGATTTAGGCTAAATAAGAAGGCAGACACAGTTTTATTTGAGTTTGGTGCAGAAATTGTTCAATACAAGCTTAGCTTCAAAACAGCATTTTCTCGCTGACTAAAGGCGGTTGCGAGCATAAATGGATGCCTGAATTACATGCATTTACTGTATTTTAAGGAAACATCCAACAAGCCTATTTTCAGTCTCTCCTGAGTGGATTTAGGCTAAATAAGAAGGCAGACACAGTTTTATTTGAGTTTGGTGCAGAAATTGTTCAATACAAGTTTGGCTTCAAAACAGAATTTTCTCGCTCAGAAAAGGCGATTGCGAGCATAAAAGAATGCTTGAATTACATGCATTTACTGTCTTTTAAGGAAACATCCCACAAGCTTGTTTATATGTTCTGCTGAGTGGATTTAGGCTAAATAAGAAGGCAGACACAGTTTCATTTGAGTTTGGTGGAGAAATTGTTCAATACAAGCTTTTCTTCAAAACAGCATTTTCTCGCTGAGATAAGGCGATTGCGAGCATAAAAGGATGCTTGAATTACATGCATTTTCTGTCTTTTAAGGAAACATCCCACAAGCTTATTTTCAGTCTCTCCTGAGTGGATTTACGCTAAATAAGAAGGCAGACACAGTTTTATTTGAGTTTGGTGCAGAAATTGTTCAATACAAGCTTTTCTTCAAAACAGCATTTTCTCGCTGAGAAAAGGCGATTTTAAAACATAAAAGGATGCTTGAATTACATGCATTTACTGTCTTTTAAGGAAACATCCCACAAGCTTATTTTCAGTCTCTCCTGAGTGGATTTAGGCTAAATAAGAAGGCAGACACAGTTTTATTTGAGTTTGGTGCAGAAATTGTTCAATACAAGCTTTGATTCAAAACAGCATTTCTCGCTGAGAAAAGGCGATTGTGAGCATACAAGGATGCTTGAATTACATACATTTACTGTCTTTTAAGGAAACATGCCACAAGCTTGTTTATATGTTCTGCTGAGTGGATTTAGGCTAAATAAGAAGGCAGACACAGTTTTATTTGAGTTTGGTGCAGAAATTGTTCAATACAAGCTTGGCTTCAAAACAGCATTGTCTCGCTGAGAAAAGGCGTTTGAGCATAAATGGATACTTGAATTACATGCATTCACTGTCTTTTAAGGAAACATCCCACAAGCTTATTTTCACTCTCTCCTGAGTGGATTTAGGCTAAATAAGAAGGCAGACACAGTTTTATTTGAGTTTGGTGCAGAAATTGTTCAATACAAGCTTGGCTTCAAAACAGCATTGTCTCGCTGAGAAAAGGCGTTTGCGAGCATAAATGGATACTTGAATTACATGCATTCACTGTCTTTAAGGAAACATCCCACAAGCTTATTTTCACTCTCTCCTGAGTGGATTTAGGCTAAATAAGAAGGCAGACACAGTTTTATTTGAGTTTGGTGCAGAAATTGTTCAATACAAGCTTTGATTCAAAACAGCATTTTCTCGCTGAGAAAAGGCGATTGTGAGCATAAAAGGATGCTTGAATTACATGCATTTACTGTCTTTTAAGGAAACATCCCACAAGATTATTTTCAGTCTCTCCTGAGTGGATTTACGCTAAATAAGAAGGCAGACACAGTTTTATTTGAGTTTGGTGCAGAAATTGTTCAATACAAGCTTGGCTTCAAAACAGCATTTTCTCGCTGAGAAAAGGCGATTGCGAGCATAAATGGATACTTGAATTACATGCATTTACTGTCTTTTAAGGAAACATCCCACAAGCTTATTTTCAGTCTCTCCTGAGTGGATTTAGGCTAAATAAGAAGGCAGACACAGTTTTATTTGAGTTTGGTGCAGAAATTGTTCAATACAAGCTTGGCTTCAAAACAGCATTTTCTCGCTGAGAAAAGGCAATTGCGAGCATAAATGGATGCTTGAATTACATGCATTTACTGTCTTTTAAGGAAACATCCCACAAGCTTATTTACAGTCTCTCCTGAGTGGATTTAGGCTAAATAAGAAGGCAGACACAGTTTTATTTGAGTTTGGTGCAGAAATTGTTCAATACAAGCTTGGCTTCAAAACAGCATTTTCTCGCTCGGAAAAGGCGATTGCGAGCATAAAAGAATGCTTGAATTACATGCATTTACTGTCTTTTAAGGAAACATCCCACAAGCTTGTTTATATGTTCTGCTGAGTGGATTTAGGCTAAATAAGAAGGCAGACACAGTTTCATTTGAGTTTGGTGGAGAAATTGTTCAATACAAGGCTTGGCTTCAAAACAGCATTTTCTCGCTGAGAAAAGGCGACTGCGAGCATAAAAGAATGCTTGAATTACATGCATTTACTGTCTTTTAAGGAAACATCCCACAAGCTTGTTTATATGTTCTGCTGAGTGGATTTAGGCTAAATAAGAAGGCAGACAAAGTTTTATTTGAGTTTGGTGCAGAAATTGTTCAATACAAGCTTCTCTTCAAAACAGCATTTTCTCGCTGAGAAAAGGCGATTGCGAGCATAAAAGGATGCTTGAATTACATGCATTTACTGTCTTTTAAGGAAACATCCCACAAGCTTATTTTCAGTTTCTCCTGAGTGGATTTAGGCTAAATAAGAAGGCAGACACAGTTTTATTTGAGTTTGGTGCAGAAATTGTTCAATACAAGCTTGGCTTCAAAACAGCATTTTCGGTGAGAAAAGGCGATTGCGAGCATAAAAGGATGCTTGAATTACATGCATTTACTGTCTTTTAAGGAAACATCCCACAAGCTTATTTACAGTCTCTCCTGAGTGGATTTAGGCTAAATAAGAAGGCAGACACAGTTTTATTTGAGTTTGGTGCAGAAATTGTTCAATACAAGTTTGGCTTCAAAACAGCATTTTCTCTCTCAGAAAAGGCGATTGCGAGCATAAAAGGATGCTTGAATTACATGCATTTACTGTCTTTTAAGGAAACATCCCACAAGCTTGTTTATATGTTCTGCTGAGTGGATTTAGGCTAAATAAGAAGGCAGACACAGTTTCATTTGAGTTTGGTGGAGAAATTGTTCAATACAAGCTTGGCTTCAAAACAGCATTTTCTCGCTGAGAAAAGGCGACTATGAGCATAAAAGGATACTTGAATTACATGCATTTACTGTCTTTTAAGGAAACATCCCACAAGCTTGTTTATATGTTCTGCTGAGTGGATTTAGGCTAAATAAGAAGGCAGACAAAGTTTTATTTGAGTTTGGTGCAGAAATTGTTCAATACAAGCTTTTCTTCAAAACAGCATTTTCTCGCTGAGAAAAGGCGATTGCGAGCATAAAAGGATGCTTGAATTACATGCATTTACTGTCTTTTAAGGAAACATCCCACAAGCTTATTTTCAGTCTCTCCTGAGTGGATTTAGGCTAAATAAGAAGGCAGACACAGTTTTATTTGAGTTTGGTGCAGATATTGTTCAAACAAGCTTGGCTTCAAAACAGCATTTTCTCGATGAGAAAAGTCAATTGCGAGCATGAAAGGATGCTTGAATTACATGCATTTACTGTTTTTTTAAGGAAAAATCCCACAAGCTTATTTTCAGTCTCTCCTGAGTGGATTTGGGCTAAATAAGAAGGCAGACACAGTTTTATTTGAGTTTGGTGCAGAAATTGTTCAATACAAGCTTAGCTTCAAAACAGCATTTTCTCGCTGACTAAAGGCGATTGCGAGCATAAAAAAATGCTTGAATTACATGCATTTACTGTCTTCTAAGGAAACATCCCACAAGCTTGTTTTTATGTTCTGCTGACTGGATTTAGGCTAAATAAGAAGGCAGACACAGTTTTATTTGACTTTTGTGCAGAAATTGTTCAATACAAGCTTGGCTTCAAAACAGCATTTTCTCGCTGAGAAAAGGCGATTGCGAGCATAAAAGGATGCCTGAATTACATGCATTTACTGTCTTTTAAGGAAACATCCCACAAGCTTATTTTCAGTCTCTCCTGAGTGGATTTAGGCTAAATAAGAAGGCAGACACAGTTTTATTTGAGTTTGGTGCAGAAATTGTTCAATACAAGCTTGGCTTCAAAACAGCATTTTCTCGATGAGAAAAGGCGATTGCGAGCATGAAAGGATGCTTGAATTACATGCATTTACTGTATTTTAAGGAAACATCCCACAAGCTTGTTTATATGTTCTGCTGAGTGGATTTAGGCTAAATAAGAAGGCAGACACAGTTTTATTTGAGTTTGGCGCAGAAATTGTTCCGTACAAGCTTTGCTTCAAAACAGCATTTTCTCTTTTAGAAAAGGCGATTGCGAGCATAAAAGGATGCTTGAATTACATGCATTTACTGTCTTTTAAGGAAACATCCCACAAGCTTATTTTCAGTCTCTCCTGAGTGGATTTAGGCTAAATAAGAAGGCAGACACAGTTTTATTTGAGTTTGGTGCAGAAATTGTTCAATACAAGCTTGGCTTTAAAACAGCATTTTCTCGCTGAGAAAAGGCGATTGCGAGCATGAAAGGATGCTTGAATTACATGCATTTACTGTATTTTAAGGAAACATCCCACAAGCTTGTTTATATGTTCTGCTGAGTGGATTTAGGCTAAATAAGAAGGCAGACACAGTTTTATTTGAGTGTGGTGCAGAAATTGTTCAATACAAGCTTTTCTTCAAAAAAGCATTTTCTCGCTGAGAAAAGGCGATTGCGAGCATAAAAGGATGCTTGAATTACATGCATTTACTGTCTTTTAAGGAAACATCACACAAGCTTGTTTATATGTTCTGCTGAGTGGATTTAGGCTAAATAAGAGGCAGACACAGTTTTATTTGAGTTTGATGCAGAAATTGTTCAATACAAGCTTAGCTTCAAAACAGCATTTTCTCGCTGAGAAAAGGCGATTGCGAGCATAAAAGGATGCTTGAATTACATGCATTTACTGTATTTTAAGGAAACATCCCACAAGCTTGTTTTTATGTTCTGCTGACTGGATTTAGGTTAAATAAGAAGGCAGACACAGTTTTATTTGAGTTTGGTGCAGAAATTGTTCAATACAAGCTTGGCTTCAAAACAGCATTTCTCGCTGAGAAAAGGCGATTGCGAGCATAAAAGGATGCTTGAATTACATGTATTTACTGTCTTTTAAGGAAACATCCCACAAGCTTATTTTCAGTCTCTCCTGAGTGGATTTAGCCTAAATAAGAAGGCAGACACAGTTTTATTTGAGTTTGGTGCAGAAATTGTTCAATACAAGCTTGGCTTCAAAACAGCATTTTCTCGCTCAGAAAAGGCGATTGCGAGCATAAAAGGATGCTTGAATTTCATGCATTTACTGTCTTTTAAGGAAACATCACACAAGCTTGTTTATATGTTCTGCTGAGTGGATTTAGGCTAAATAAGAAGGCAGACACAGTTTTATTTGAGTTTGTTGCAGAAATTGTTCAATACAAGCTTGGGTTCAAAACAGCATTTTCTCACTGAGAAAAGGCGATTGCGAGCATAAAAGGATGCTTGAATTACATGTATTTACTGTCTTTTAAGTAAACATCCCACAAGCTTGTTTTTATGTTCTGCTGACTGGATTTAGGCTAAATAAGAAGGCAGATACAGTTTTATTTGACTTTGATGCAGAAATTGTTCAATACAAGCTTGGCTTCAAAACAGCATTTTCTCGCTGAGAAAAGGCGATTGCGAGCATAAAAGGATGCTTGAATTACAAGCATTTACTGTCTTTTAAGGAAACATCCCACAAGCTTATTTTCAGTCTCTCCTGAGTGGATTTACGCTAAATAACAAGGCAGACACAGTTTTATTTGAGTTTGGTGCAGAAATTGTTCAATACAAGCTTGGCTTCAAAACAGTATTTTCTCGCTGAGAAAAGGCGATTTGAGCATAAAAGGATGCTTGAATTACATGCATTTACTGTATTTTAAGGAAACATCCCACAAGCTTGTTTTTATGTTCTGCTGACTGGATTTAGGCTAAATAAGAAGGCAGACACAGTTTTATTTGACTTTGGTGCAGAAATTGTTCAATACAAGCTTTGCTTCAAAACAGCATTTCTCGCTGAGAAAAGGCGATTGCGAGCATAAAAGGATGCTTGAATTACATGCATTTACTGTCTTCTAAGGAAACATCCCACAAGCTTGTTTTTATGTTCTGCTGACTGGATTTAGGCTAAATAAGAAGGCAGACATAGTTTTATTTGACTTTTGTGCAGAAATTGTTCAATACAAGCTTGGCTTCAAAACAGCATTTTCTCGCTGAGAAAAGGCGATTCTGACATAAAGGATGCTTGAATTACATGCATTTACTGTATTTTAAGGAAACATCCCACAAGCTTATTTTCAGTCTCTCCTGAGTGGATTTAGGCTAAATAAGAAGGCAGACACAGTTTTATTTGAGTTTGGTGCAGAAATTGTTCAATACAAGCTTGGCTTCAAAACAGCATTTTCTCGCTGAGAAAAGGCGATTGCGAGCATGAAAGGATGCTTGAATTACATGCATTTACTGTATTTTTAGGAAACATCCCACAAGCTTGTTTATATGTTCTGCTGAGTGGATTTAGGCTAAATAAGAAGGCAGACACAGTTTTATTTGAGTTTGGAGCAGAAATTGTTCCGTACAAGCTATGCTTCAAAACAGCATTTTCTCTCTTAGAAAAGGCGATTGCGAGCATAAAAGGATGCTTGAATTACATGCATTTACTGTCTTTTAAGGAAACATCCCACAAGCTTATTTTCAGTCTCTCCTGAGTGGATTTAGGCTAAATAAGAAGGCAGACACAGTATTATTTGAGTTTGGTGCAGAAATTGTTCAATACAAGCTTGGCTTCAAAACAGCATTTTCTCGCTGACTAAAGGCGATTGCGAGCATAAAAGGATGCTTGAATTACATGCATTTACTGTCTTTTAAGGAAACATCCCACAAGCTTATTTTCAGTATCTCCTGAGTGCATTTAGGCTAAATAGAAAGGCAGACACAGTTTTATTTGAGTTTGGTGCAGAAATTGTTCAATACAAGCTTGGCTTCAAAACAGCATTTTCTCGCTGAGAAAAGGCGATTGCGAGCATAAATGGATGCTTGAATTACATGCATTTACTGTCTTTTAAGGAAACATCCCACAAGCTTATTTTCAGTCTCTCCTGAGTGGATTTAGGCTAAATAAGAAGGCAGACACAGTTTTATTTGAGTTTGATGCAGAAATTGTTCAATACAAGCTTGGCTTCAAAACAGCATTTTCTAGCTGAGAAAAGGCGATTGCGAGCATGAAAGGATGCTTGAATTACATGCATTTACCGTATTTTAAGGAGACATCCCACAAGCTTGTTTATATGTTCTGCTGAGTGGATTTAGTCTAAATAAGAACGCAGACACAGTTTTATTTGAGTTTGGTGCAGAAATTGTTCCGTAGAAGCTTTGCTTCAAAACAGCATTTTCTCTCTTAGAAAATGTGATTGCGAGCATAAAAGGATGCTTGAATTACATGCATTTACTGTCTTCTAAGGAAACATCCCACAAGCTTATTATCAGTCTCTCCTGAGTGATTTTAGGCTAAATAAGAAGGCAGACACAGTTTTATTTGAGTTTGGTGCAGAAATTGTTCAATACAAGCTTAGCTTCAAAACAGCATTTTCTCGCTGACTAAAGGCGATTGCGAGCATAAAAGGATGCTTGAATTACATGCATTTATTGTCTTTTAAGGAAACATCCCACAAGCTTATTTTCAGTCTCTCCTGAGTGCATTTAGGCTAAATAGAAAGGCAGACACAGTTTTATTTGAGTTTGGTGCAGAAATTGTTCAATAAAAGCTTGGCTTCAAAACAGCATTTTCTCGCTCAGAAAAGGCAATTGCGAGCATAAAAGGATGCTTGAATTACATGCATTTACTGTCTTTTAAGGAAACATCCCACAAGCTTGTTTTTATGTTCTGCTGACTGGATTTAGGCTAAATAAGAAGGCAGACACAGTTTTATTTGACTTTGGTGCAGAAATTGTTCAATACAAGCTTGGCTTCAAAACAGCATTTCTCGCTGAGAAAAGGCGATTGCGAGCATAAAAGGATGCTTGAATTACATGCATTTACTGTCTTCTAAGGAAACATCCCACAAGCTTGTTTTTATGTTCTGCTGACTGGATTTAGGCTAAATAAGAAGGCAGACACAGTTTTATTTGACTTTGGTGCAGAAATTGTTCAATACAAGATTGGCTTCAAAACAGCATTTTCTCGCTGAGAAAAGGCGATTGCGAGCATAAATGGATGCTTTAATTACATGCATTTACTGTCTTTTAAGGAAACATCCCACAAGCTTGTTTTTCTGTTCTGCTGACTGGAAATAGGCTAAATAAGAAGGCAGACACAGTTTTATTTGAGTTTGGTGCAGAAATTGTTCAATACAAGCTTGGCTTCAAAACAGCATTTTCTCGCTCAGAAAAGGCGATTGCGAGGATACATGGATGCTTGAATTACATGCATTTACTGTCTTTTAAGGAAACATCCCACAAGCTTGTTTTTATGTTCTGCTGACTGGAAATAGGCTAAATAAGAAGGCAGACACAGTTTTATTTGAGTTTGGCTTCAAAACAGCATTTTCTCGCTGACTAAAGGCGATTGCGAGCATAAAAGGATGCTTGAATTACATGCATTTACTGTCTTTTAAGGAAACATCCGACAAGCTTATTTTCAGTCTCTCCTGTGTGGATTTAGGCTAAATAAGAAGGCAGACACAGTTTTATTTGAGTTTGGTGCAGAAATTGTTCAATACAAGCTTTGCTTCAAAACAGCATTTTCTCTCTTAGAAAAGGCGATTGCGAGCAGAAAAAGGATGCTTGAATTACATGCATTTACTGTCTTTTAAGGAAACATCCCACAAGCTTATTTTCAGTCTCTCCTGAGTGGATTTAGGCTAAATAAGAAGTCAGACACAGTTTTATTTGAGTTTGGTGCAGAAATTGTTCAATACAAGCTTGGCTTCAAAACAACATTTCTCGGTGAGAAAAGGCGATTGCGCGCATAAATGGATGCTTGAATTACATGCATTTACTGTCTTTTAAGGAAACATTCCACAAGCTTGTTTACAGTCTCTCCTGAGTGGATTTACGCTAAATAAGAAGGCAGACACAGTTTTATTTGAGTTTGGTGGAGAAATTGTTCAATACAAGCTTTGCTTCAAAACAGCATTTTCTCGCTGAGAAAAGTGACTGCGAGCATAAATGGATGCTTGATTACATGCATTTACTGTCTTTTAAGGAAACATCCCACAAGCTTATTTTCAGTCTCTCCTGAGTGGATTTACGCTAAATAAGAAGGCAGACACAGTTTTATTTGAGTTTGGTGCAGAAATTGTTCAATACAAGCTTGGCTTAAAAACAGCATTTTTCGCTCAGAAAAGGCGATTATGTAGTATACATGGATGCTTGAATTACATGCATTTACTGTCTTTTAAGGAAACATCCGACAAGCTTATTTTCACTCTCTCCTGAGTGGATTTAGGCTAAATAAGAAGGCAGACACAGTTTTATTTGAGTTTGGTGCAGAAATTTTTCAATACAAGCTTTTCTTCAAAACAGCATTTTCTCGCTGAGAAAAGGCGACGAAAGCATAAAAGGATGCTTGAATTACATGCATTTACTGTCTTTTAAGGAAACATCCCACAAGCTTATTTTCAGTCTCTCCTGAGTGGATTTACGCTAAATAAGAAGGCAGACACAGTTTTATTTGAGTTTGGTGCAGAAATTGTTCAATACAAGCTTGGCTTCAAAACAGCATTTTTCGCTCAGAAAAGGCGATTGCGAGCATAAAAGGATGCTTGAATTACATGCATTTACTGTCTTTTAAGGAAACATCCCACAAGCTTGTTTATATGTTCTGCTGAGTGGATTTAGGCTAAATAAGAAGGCAGACACAGTTTCATTTGAGTTTGGTGGAGAAATTGTTCAATACAAGCTTGGCTTCAAAACAGCATTTTCTCGCTGAGAAAAGGCGACTCGAGCATAAAAGGATACTTGAATTACATGCATTTACTGTCTTTTAAGGAAACATCCCACAAGCTTGTTTATATGTTCTGCTGAGTGGATTTACGCTAAATAAGAAGGCAGACACAGTTTTATTTGAGTTTGGTGCAGAAATTGTTCAATACAAGCTTTTCTTCAAAACAGCATTTTCTCGCTGAGAAAAGGCGATTGAAACATAAAAGGATGCTTGAATTACATGCATTTACTGTCTTTTAAGGAAACATCCCACAAGCTTGTTTTTATGTTCTGCTGACTGGATTTAGGCTAAATAAGAAGGCAGACACAGTTTTATTTGACTTTGGTGCAGAAATTGTTCAATACAAGCTTGGCTTCAAAACAGCATTTCTCGCTGAGAAAATGTGATTGCGAGCATAAAAGGATGCTTGAATTACATGCATTTACTGTCTTCTAAGGAAACATCCCACAAGCTTATTATCAGTCTCTCCTGAGTGATTTTAGGCTAAATAAGAAGGCAGACACAGTTTTATTTGAGTTTGGTGCAGAAATTGTTCAATACAAGCTTAGCTTCAAAACAGCATTTTCTCGCTGACTAAAGGCGATTGCGAGCATAAAAGGATGCTTGAATTACATGCATTTATTGTCTTTTAAGGAAACATCCCACAAGCTTATTTTCAGTCTCTCCTGAGTGCATTTAGGCTAAATAGAAAGGCAGACACAGTTTTATTTGAGTTTGGTGCAGAAATTGTTCAATAAAAGCTTGGCTTCAAAACAGCATTTTCTCGCTCAGAAAAGGCAATTGCGAGCATAAAAGGATGCTTGAATTACATGCATTTAAGGTCTTTTAAGGAAACATCCCACAAGCTTGTTTTTATGTTCTGCTGACTGGATTTAGGCTAAATAAGAAGGCAGACACAGTTTTATTTGACTTTGGTGCAGAAATTGTTCAATACAAGCTTGGCTTCAAAACAGCATTTCTCGCTGAGAAAAGGCGATTGCGAGCATAAAAGGATGCTTGAATTACATGCATTTACTGTCTTCTAAGGAAACATCCCACAAGCTTGTTTTTATGTTCTGCTGACTGGATTTAGGCTAAATAAGAAGGCAGACACAGTTTTATTTGACTTTGGTGCAGAAATTGTTCAATACAAGATTGGCTTCAAAACAGCATTTTCTCGCTGAGAAAAGGCGATTGCGAGGATACATGGATGCTTGAATTACATGCATTTACTGTCTTTTAAGGAAACATTCCACAAGCTTATTTACAGTCTCTCCTGAGTGGATTTACGCTAAATAAGAAGGCAGACACAGTTTTATTTGAGTTTGGTGGAGAAATTGTTCAATACAAGCTTTGCTTCAAAACAGCATTTTCTCGCTGAGAAAAGTGACTGCGAGCATAAATGGATGCTTGATTACATGCATTTACTGTCTTTTAAGGAAACATCCCACAAGCTTATTTTCAGTCTCTCCTGAGTGGATTTACGCTAAATAAGAAGGCAGACACAGTTTTATTTGAGTTTGGTGCAGAAATTGTTCAATACAAGCTTGGCTTCAAAACAGCATTTTCTCGCTCAGAAAAGGCGATTGCGAGTATACATGGATGCTTGAATTACATGCATTTACTGTCTTTTAAGGAAACATCCGACAAGCTTATTTTCACTCTCTCCTGAGTGGATTTAGGCTAAATAAGAAGGCAGACACAGTTTTATTTGAGTTTGGTGCAGAAATTTTTCAATACAAGCTTTTCTTCAAAACAGCATTTTCTCGCTGAGAAAAGGCGATTGCGAGCATAAAAGGATGCTTGAATTACATGCATTTACTGTCTTTTAAGGAAACATCCCACAAGCTTATTTTCAGTCTCTCCTGAGTGGATTTACGCTAAATAAGAAGGCAGACACAGTTTTATTTGAGTTTGGTGCAGAAATTGTTCAATACAAGCTTGGCTTCAAAACAGCATTTTCTCGCTCAGAAAAGGCGATTGCGAGCATAAAAGGATGCTTGAATTACATGCATTTACTGTCTTTTAAGGAAACATCCCACAAGCTTGTTTATATGTTCTGCTGAGTGGATTTAGGCTAAATAAGAAGGCAGACACAGTTTCATTTGAGTTTGGTGGAGAAATTGTTCAATACAAGCTTGGCTTCAAAACAGCATTTTCTCGCTGAGAAAAGGCGACTGCGAGCATAAAAGGATACTTGAATTACATGCATTTACTGTCTTTTAAGGAAACATCCCACAAGCTTGTTTATATGTTCTGCTGAGTGGATTTACGCTAAATAAGAAGGCAGACACAGTTTTATTTGAGTTTGGTGCAGAAATTGTTCAATACAAGCTTTTCTTCAAAACAGCATTTTCTCGCTGAGAAAAGGCGATTTGAAAGCATAAAAGGATGCTTGAATTACATGCATTTACTGTCTTTTAAGGAAACATCCCACAAGCTTATTTTCAGTCTCTCCTGAGTGGATTTAGGCTAAATAAGAAGGCAGACACAGTTTTATTTGAGTTTGGTGCAGAAATTGTTCAATACAAGCTTTGATTCAAAACAGCATTTCTCGCTGAGAAAAGGCGATTGTGAGCATTAAAGGATGCTTGAATTACATGCATTTACTGTCTTTTAAGGAAACATCCCACAAGATTATTTTCAGTCTCTCCTGAGTGGATTTACGCTAAATAAGAAGGCAGACACAGTTTTATTTGAGTTTGGTGCAGAAATTGTTCAATACAAGCTTGGCTTCAAAACAGCATTTTCTCGCTGAGATAAGGCGATTGCGAGCATAAAAGGATGCTTCAATTACATGCATTTACTGTCTTTTAAGGAAACATGCCACAAGCTTGTTTATATGTTCTGCTGAGTGGATTTAGGCTAAATAAGAAGGCAGACACAGTTTTATTTGAGTTTGGTGCAGAAATTGTTCCATACAAGCTTGGCTTCAAAACAGCATTTTCCCGATGAGAAAAGGCGATTGCGAGCATAAAAGGATGCTTGAATTACATGCATTTACTGTCTTTTAAGGAAACATCACACAAGCTTATTTTCAGTCTCTCCTGAGTGGATTTAGGCTAAATAAGAAGGCAGACACAGTTTTATTTGAGTTTGGTGCAGAAATTGTTCAATACAAGCTTGGCTTCAAAACAGCATTTTCTCGCTGAGATAAGGCGATTTGCGAGCATAAAAGGATGCTTGAATTACATGCATTTACTGTCTTTTAAGGAAACATGCCACAAGCTTGTTTATATGTTCTGCTGAGTGGATTTAGGCTAAATAAGAAGGCAGACACAGTTTTATTTGAGTTTGGTGCAGAAATTGTTCAATACAAGCTTGGCTTCAAAACAGCATTGTCTCGCTGAGAAAAGGCGTTTTGAGCATAAATGGATACTTGAATTACATGCATTCACTGTCTTTTAAGGAAACATCCCACAAGCTTATTTTCACTCTCTCCTGAGTGGATTTAGGCTAAATAAGAAGGCAGACACAGATTTATTTGAGTTTGGTGCAGAAATTGTTCAATACATGCTTGGCTTCAAAACAGCATTTTCTCGCGGAGAAAAGTCGATTGCGAGCATGAAAGGATGCTTGAATTACATGCATTTACTGTCTTTTAAAGAAAACATCCCACAAGCTTGTTTATATGTTCTGCTGAGTGGATTTAGGCTAAATAAGAAGGCAGACACAGTTTTATTTGAGTTTGGTGCAGAAATTGTTCAATACAAGCTTGGCTTCAAAACAGCATTTTTCGCTCAGAAAAGGCGATTGCGAGCATAAAAGGATGCTTGAATTACATGCATTTACTGTCTTTTAAGGAAACATCCCACAAGCTTATTTTCAGTCTCTCCTGGGTGGATTTAGGCTAAATAAGAAGGCAGACACAGTTTTATTTGAGTTTGGTGCAGAAATTGTTCCATACAAGCTTGGCTTCAAAACAGCATTTTCCGATGAGAAAAGGCGATTGAGCATAAAAGGATGCTTGAATTACATGCATTTACTGTCTTTTAAGGAAACATCACACAAGCTTATTTTCAGTCTCTCCTGAGTGGATTTAGGCTAAATAAGAAGGCAGACACAGTTTTATTTGAGTTTGGTGCAGAAATTGTTCAATACAAGCTTGGCTTCAAAACAGCATTTTCTCGCTGAGATAAGGCGATTGCGAGCATAAATGGATGCTTGAATTACATGCATTTACTGTCTTTTAAGGAAACATGCCACAAGCTTGTTTATATGTTCTGCTGAGTGGATTTAGGCTAAATAAGAAGGCAGACACAGATTTATTTGAGTTTGGTGCAGAAATTGTTCAATACATGCTTGGCTTCAAAACAGCATTTTCTCGCGGAGAAAAGTCGATTAAGTGCGAGCATGAAAGGATGCTTGAATTACATGCATTTACTGTCTTTTAAAGAAAACATCCCACAAGCTTGTTTATATGTTCTGCTGAGTGGATTTAGGCTAAATAAGAAGGCAGACACAGTTTTATTTGAGTTTGGTGCAGAAATTGTTCAATACAAGCTTGGCTTCAAAACAGCATTTTCTCGCTCAGAAAAGGCGATTGCGAGCATAAAAGGATGCTTGAATTACATGCATTTACTGTCTTTTAAGGAAACATCCCACAAGCTTATTTTCAGTCTCTCCTGGGTGGATTTAGGCTAAATAAGAAGGCAGACACAGTTTTATTTGAGTTTGGTGCAGAAATTGTTCCATACAAGCTTGGCTTCAAAACAGCATTTTCCCGATGAGAAAAGGCGATTGCGAGCATAAAAGGATGCTTGAATTACATGCATTTACTGTCTTTTAAGGAAACATCACACAAGCTTATTTTCAGTCTCTCCTGAGTGGATTTAGGCTAAATAAGAAGGCAGACACAGTTTTATTTGAGTTTGGTGCAGAAATTGTTCAATACAAGCTTGGCTTCAAAACAGCATTTTCTCGCTGAGATAAGGCGATTGCGAGCATAAATGGATACTTGAATTACATGCATTCACTGTCTTTTAAGGAAACATCCCACAAGCTTATTTTCACTCTCTCCTGAGTGGATTTAGGCTAAATAAGAAGGCAGACACAGATTTATTTGAGTTTGGTGCAGAAATTGTTCAATACATGCTTGGCTTCAAAACAGCATTTTCTCGCGGAGAAAAGTCGATTGCGAGCATGAGGATGCTTGAATTACATGCATTTACTGTCTTTTAAGGAAACATCACACAAGCTTATTTTCAGTCTCTCCTGAGTGGATTTAGGCTAAATAAGAAGGCAGACACAGTTTTATTTGAGTTTGGTGCAGAAATTGTTCAATACAAGCTTGGCTTCAAAACAGCATTTGCTCGCTGAGAAAAGGCGATTGCGAGCATAAAAGGAAGATTCAATTACATGCATTTACTGTCTTTAAAGGAAACATGCCACAAGCTTGTTTATATGTTCTGCTGAGTGGATTTAGGCTAAATAAGAAGGCAGACACAGTTTTATTTGAGTTTGGTGCAGAAATTGTTCAATACAAGCTTGGCTTCAAAACAGCATTGTCTCGCTGAGAAAAGGCGTTTGCGAGCATAAATGGATACTTGAATTACATGCATTCACTGTCTTTTAAGGAAACATCCCACAAGCTTATTTTCACTCTCTCCTGAGTGGATTTAGGCTAAATAAGAAGGCAGACACAGATTTATTTGAGTTTGGTGCAGAAATTGTTCAATACATGCTTGGCTTCAAAACAGCATTTTTCGCGGAGAAAAGTCGATTGCGAGCATGAAAGGATGCTTGAATTACATGCATTTACTGTCTTTTAAAGAAAACATCCCACAAGCTTGTTTATATGTTCTGCTGAGTGGATTTAGGCTAAATAAGAAGGCAGACACAGTTTTATTTGAGTTTGGTGCAGAAATTGTTCAATACAAGCTTGGCTTCAAAACAGCATTTTCTCGCTCAGAAAAGGCGATTGCGAGCATAAAAGGATGCTTGAATTACATGCATTTACTGTCTTTTAAGGAAACATCCCACAAGCTTATTTTCAGTCTCTCCTGGGTGGATTTAGGCTAAATAAGAAGGCAGACACAGTTTTATTTGAGTTTGGTGCAGAAATTGTTCCATACAAGCTTGGCTTCAAAACAGCATTTTCCCGATGAGAAAAGGCGATTGCGAGCATAAAAGGATGCTTGAATTACATGCATTTACTGTCTTTTAAGGAAACATCACACAAGCTTATTTTCAGTCTCTCCTGAGTGGATTTAGGCTAAATAAGAAGGCAGACACAGTTTTATTTGAGTTTGGTGCAGAAATTGTTCAATACAAGCTGGCTTCAAAACAGCATTTTCTCGCTGAGATAAGGCGATTGCGAGCATAAATGGATGCTTGAATTACATGCATTTACTGTCTTTTAAGGAAACATGCCACAAGCTTGTTTATATGTTCTGCTGAGTGGATTTAGGCTAAATAAGAAGGCAGACACAGATTTATTTGAGTTTGGTGCAGAAATTGTTCAATACATGCTTGGCTTCAAAACAGCATTTTCTCGCGGAGAAAAGTCGATTGCGAGCATGAAAGGATGCTTGAATTACATGCATTTACTGTCTTTTAAAGAAAACATCCCACAAGCTTGTTTATATGTTCTGCTGAGTGGATTTAGGCTAAATAAGAAGGCAGACACAGTTTTATTTGAGTTTGGTGCAGAAATTGTTCAATACAAGCTTGGCTTCAAAACAGCATTTTCTCGCTCAGAAAAGGCGATTGCGAGCATAAAAGGATGCTTGAATTACATGCATTTACTGTCTTTTAAGGAAACATCCCACAAGCTTATTTTCAGTCTCTCCTGGGTGGATTTAGGCTAAATAAGAAGGCAGACACAGTTTTATTTGAGTTTGGTGCAGAAATTGTTCCATACAAGCTTGGCTTCAAAACAACATTTTCCCGATGAGAAAAGGCGATTGCGAGCATAAAAGGATGCTTGAATTACATGCATTTACTGTCTTTTAAGGAAACATCACACAAGCTTATTTTCAGTCTCTCCTGAGTGGATTTAGGCTAAATAAGAAGGCAGACACAGTTTTATTTGAGTTTGGTGCAGAAATTGTTCAATACAAGCTTGGCTTCAAAACAGCATTTTCTCGCTGAGATAAGGCGATTGCGAGCATAAATGGATACTTGAATTACATGCATTCACTGTCTTTTAAGGAAACATCCCACAAGCTTATTTTCACTCTCTCCTGAGTGGATTTAGGCTAAATAAGAAGGCAGACACAGATTTATTTGAGTTTGTGCAGAAATTGTTCAATACATGCTTGGCTTCAAAACAGCATTTTCTCGCGGAGAAAAGTCGATTGCGAGCATGAGGATGCTTGAATTACATGCATTTACTGTCTTTTAAAGAAAACATCCCACAAGCTTATTTTCAGTCTCTCCTGAGTGGATTTAGGCTAAATAAGAAGGCAGACACAGTTTTATTTGAGTTTGGTGCAGAAATTGTTCAATACAAGCTTTGATTCAAAACAGCATTTCTCGCTGAGAAAAGGCGATTGTGAGCATAAAAGGATGCTTGAATTACATGCATTTACTGTCTTTTAAGGAAACATCCCACAAGCTTATTTTCAGTCTCTCCTGAGTGGATTTAGGCTAAATAAGAAGGCAGACACAGTTTTATTTGAGTTTGGTGCAGAAATTGTTCAATACAAGCTTTGATTCAAAACAGCATTTCTCGCTGAGAAAAAGCGATTGTGAGCATAAAAGGATGCTTGAGTTACATGCATTTACTGTCTTTTAAGGAAACATCCCACAAGATTATTTTCAGTCTCTCCTGAGTGGATTTACGCTAAATAAGAAGGCAGACACAGTTTTATTTGAGTTTGGTGCAGAAATTGTTCAATACAAGCTTGGCTTCAAAACAGCATTTTCTCGCTGAGATAAGGCGATTGCGAGCATAAAAGGATGATTGAATTACATGCATTTACTGTCTTTTAAGGAAACATGCCACAACCTTGTTTATATGTTCTGCTGAGTGGATTTAGGCTAAATAAGAAGGCAGACACAGTTTTATTTGAGTTTGGTGCAGAAATTGTTCAATACAAGCTTGGCTTCAAAACAGCATTGTCTCGCTGAGAAAAGGCGTTTGCGAGCATAAATGGATACTTGAATTACATGCATTCACTGTCTTTTAAGGAAACATCCCACAAGCTTATTTTCACTCTCTCCTGAGTGGATTTAGGCTAAATAAGAAGGCAGACACAGATTTATTTGAGTTTGGTGCAGAAATTGTTCAATACAAGCTTGGCTTCAAAACAGCATTTTCTCGCTGAGAAAAGTCGATTCGAGCATGAAAGGATGCTTGAATTACATGCATTTACTGTCTTTTAAAGAAAACATCCCACAAGCTTGTTTATATGTTCTGCTGAGTGGATTTAGGCTAAATAAGAAGGCAGACACAGTTTTATTTGAGTTTGGCTTCAAAACAGCATTTTCTCGCTGAGAAAAGGCGATTGCGAGTATACATGGATGCTTGAATTACATGCATTTACTGTCTTTTAAGGAAACATCCGACAAGCTTATTTTCAGTCTCTCCTGAGTGGATTTAGGCTAAATAAGAAGGCAGACACAGTTTTATTTGAGTTTGGTGCAGAAATTGTTCAATACAAGCTTGGCTTCAAAACAGCATTTTGTCGCTGACTAAAGGCGATTGCGAGCATAAAAGGATGCTTGAATTACATGCATTTATTGTCTTTTAAGGAAACATCCCACAAGCTTATTTTCAGTATCTCCTGAGTGCATTTAGGCTAAATAGAAAGGCAGACACAGTTTTATTTGAGTTTGGTGCAGAAATTGTTCAATAAAAGCTTGGCTTCAAAACAGCATTTTCTCGCTGAGAAAAGGCGATTGCGAGCATAAATGGATGCTTGAATTACATGCATTTACTGTCTTTTAAGGAAACATCCCACAAGCTTATTTTAAGTCTCTCCTGAGTGGATTTAGGCTAAATAAGAAGGCAGACACAGTTTTATTTGAGTTTGGTGCAGAAATTGTTCCGTACAAGCTTGGCTTCAAAACAGCATTTCTCGCTGAGAAAAGGCGATTGCGAGCATAAAAGGATGCTTGAATTACATGCATTTACTGTCTTCTAAGGAAACATCCCACAAGCTTGTTTTTATGTTCTGCTGACTGGATTTAGGCTAAATAAGAAGGCAGACACAGTTTTATTTGAGTTTGGTGCAGAAATTGTTCAATACAAGCTTGGCTTCAAAACAGCATTTTCTCGCTGAGAAAAGGCGATTGCGAGCATTAATGGATGCTTTAATTACATGCATTTACTGTCTTTTAAAGAAACATCCCACAAGCTTGTTTTATGTTCTGCTGACTGGAAATAGGCTAAATAAGAAGGCAGACACAGTTTTATTTGAGTTTGGTGCAGAAATTGTTTAATACAAGCTTGGCTTCAAAACAGCATTTTCTCGCTGAGAAAAGGCGACGAAAGCATAAAAGGATGCTTGAATTACATGCATTTACTGTATTTTAAGGAAACATCCCACAAGCTTGTTTTTATGTTCTGCTGACTGGATTTAGGCTAAATAAGAAGGCAGACACAGTTTTATTTGAGTTTGGTGCAGAAATTGTTCAATACAAGCTTGGCTTCAAAACAGCATTTTCTCGCTGAGAAAAGGCGATTGCGAGCATAAATGGATGCTTGAATTACATGCATTTACTGTCTTTTAAGGAAACATCCCACAAGCTTATTTTCAGTCTCTCCTGAGTGGATTTAGGCTAAATAGGAAGGCAGACACAGTTTTATTTGAGTTTGATGCAGAAATTGTTCAATACAAGCTTGGCTTCAAAACAGCATTTTTTCGCTGAGAAAAGGCGATTGCGAGCATAAAAGGATGCATGAATTACATGCATTTACTGTCTTTAAGGAAACATCCCACAAGCTTGTTTTTATGTTCTGCTGACTGGAAATAGGCTAAATAAGAAGGCAGACACAGTTTTATTTGAGTTTGGCTTCAAAACAGCATTTTCTCGCTGAGAAAAGGCGATTGTAGTATACATGGATGCTTGAATTACATGCATTTACTGTCTTTTAAGGAAACATCCGACAAGCTTATTTTCAGTCTCTCCTGAGTGGATTTAGGCTAAATAAGAAGGCAGACACAGTTTTATTTGAGTTTGGTGCAGAAATTGTTCAATACAAGCTTGGCTTCAAAACAGCATTTTGTCGCTGACTAAAGGCGTTGCGAGCATAAAAGGATGCTTGAATTACATGCATTTATTGTCTTTTAAGAAAACATCCCACAAGCTTATTTTCAGTCTCTCCTGAGTGGATTTAGGCTAAATAAGAAGGCAGACACAGTTTTATTTGAGTTTGGTGCAGAAATTGTTCAATACAAGCTTGGCTTCAAAACAGCATTTTCTAGCTGAGAAAAGGCGATTGCGAGAATGAAAGGATGCTTGAATTACATGCATTTACTGTCTTTTAAGGAGACATCCCACAAGCTTGTTTATTTGTTCTGCTGACTGGATTTAGGCTAAATAAGAAGGCAGACACAGTTTTATTTGACTTTGGTGCAGAAATTGTTCCGTACAAGCTTGGCTTCAAAACAGCATTTCTCGCTGAGAAAAGGCGATTGCGAGCATAAAAGGATGCTTGAATTACATGTATTTACTGTCTTTTAAGGAAACATCCGACAAGCTCATTTTCAGTCTCTCCTGAGTGGATTTAGGCTAAATAAGAAGGCAGACACAGTTTTATTTGAGTTTGTTGCAGAAATTGTTCCGTACAAGCTTAGCTTCAAAACAGCATTTTCTCGCTGACTAAAGGCGATTGCGAGCATAAAAGGATGCTTGAATTACATGCATTTACTGTCTTTTAAGGAAACATCCCACAAGCTTATTTTCAGTCTCTGCTGAGTGGATTTAGGCTAAATAAGAAGGCAGACACAGTTTTATTTGAGTTTGGTGCAGAAATTGTTCAATACAAGATTGGCTTCAAAACAGCATTTTCTCCTGAGAAAAGGCGATTTGCAGCATAAATGGATGCTTGAATTACATGCATTTACTGTATTTTAAGGAAACATCCCACAAGCTTATTTTCAGTCTCTCCTGAGTGGATTTAGGCTAAATAAGAAGGCAGACACAGTTTTATTTGAGTTTGATGCAGAAATTGTTCAATACAAGCTTGGTTTAAAACAGCATTTTCTCGCTGAGAAAAGGCGATTGCGAGCATAAAAGGATGCTTGAATTACATGCATTTACTGTCTTTTAAGGAAACATCCCAAAAGGTTGTTTTTATGTTCTGCTGACTGGATTTAGGCTAAATAAGAAGGCAGACACAGTTTTATTTGAGTTTGGTGCAGAAATTTTTCAATACAAGCTTTTCTTCAAAACAGCATTTTCTCGCTGAGAAAAGGCGATTATGAAAGCATAAACGATGCTTGAATTACATGCATTTACTGTCTTTTAAGGAAACATCCCACAAGCTTATTTTCAGTCTCTCCTGAGTGGATTTAGGCTAAATAAGAAGGCAGACACAGTTTTATTTGAGTTTGGTGCAGAAATTGTTCAATACAAGCTTGGCTTCAAAACAGCATTTTCTCGCTGAGAAAAGGCGATTATGAGCATAAATGGATGCTTTAATTACATGCATTTATTGTCTTTTAAGGAAACATTCCACAAGCTTTTTTCAGTCTCTCCTGAATGGATTTAGGCTAAATAAGAAGGCAGACACAGTTTTATTTGAGTTTGGTGCAGAAATTGTTCCAAAGAAGCTTGGCTTCAAAACAGCATTTTCTCGCTGAGAAAAGGCGATTATGAGCATAAAAGGATGCTTGAATTACATGCATTTACTGTCTTTTAAGAAAACATCCCACAAGCTTTTTAAATGTTCTGCTGAGTGGATTTAGGCTAAATAAGAAGGCAGACACAGTTTTATTTGAGTTTGGTGCAGAAATTGTTCAATACAAGCTTGGCTTCAAAACACCATTTTCTCGCTGAGAAAAGGCGAC
The DNA here is from genome assembly GCA_033026295.1 of Channa striata. Lineage (NCBI taxonomy): Eukaryota > Metazoa > Chordata > Actinopteri > Anabantiformes > Channidae > Channa > Channa striata. Next base: position 70,031 of record JAUPFM010000084.1, read on the forward strand.
TGCGAGAATAAATGGATGCTTAAATTACATGCATTTACTGTCTTTTAAGGAAACATCCCACAAGCTTGTTTATATGTTCTGCTGAGTGGATTTAGGCTAAATAAGAAGGCAGACACAGTTTTATTTGACTTTGGTGCAGAAATTGTTCAATACAAGCTTTGCTTCAAAACAGCATTTTCTCGCTGAGAAAAGGCGATTTGAGCATAAAAGGATGCTTGAATTACATGCATTTACTGTCTTTTAAGGAAACATCCCACAAGATTATTTTCAGTCTCTCCTGAGTGGATTTAGACTAAATAAGAAGGCAAATACAGTTTTATTTGAGTTTGGTGCAGAAATTGTTCAATACAAGCTTGGCTTCAAAACAGCATTTTCTAGCTGAGAAAAGGCGATTGCGAGCATGAAAGGATGCTTGAATTACATGCATTTACTGTATTTTAAGGAGACATCCCACAAGCTTGTTTATATGTTCTGCTGAGTGGATTTAGTCTAAATAAGAACGCAGACACAGTTTTATTTGAGTTTGGTGCAGAAATTGTTCCGTACAAGCTTTGCTTCAAAACAGCATTTTCTCTCTTAGAAAAGGTGATTGCGAGCATAAAAGGATGCTTGAATTACATGCATTTACTGTCTTCTAAGGAAACATCCCACAAGCTTATTTTCAGTCTCTCCTGAGTGGATTTAGGCTAAATTAGAAAGGCAGACACAGTTTTATTTGAGTTTGGTGCAGAAATTGTTCAATACAAGATTGCCTTCAAAACAGCATTTTCTCACTGAGAAAAGGCGATTGCGAAAGCATAAATGGATGCTTGAATTACATGCATTTACTGTCTTTTAAGGAAACATCCCACAAGCTTATTTTCAGTCTCTCCTGAGTGGATTTAGGCTAAATAAGAAGGCAGACACAGTTTTATTTGAGTTTGATGCAGAAATTGTTCAATACAAGCTTGGCTTTAAAACAGCATTTTCTCGCTGAGAAAAGGCGATTGCGAGCATAAAAGGATGCTTGAATTACATGCATTTACTGTCTTTTAAGGAAACATCCCACAAGCTTGTTTTTATGTTCTGCTGACTGGATTTAGGCTAAATAAGAAGTCAGACACAGTTTTATTTGAGTTTGGTGCAGAAATTGTTCAATACAAGCTTGGCTTCAAAACAGCATTTCTCGCTGAGAAAAGACGATTGCGAGCATAAATGGATGCTTGATTACATGCATTTACTGTCTTTTAAGGAAAAATCCCACAAGCTTATTTTCAGTCTCTCCTGAGTGCATGTCGGCTAAATAAGAAGGCAGACACAGTTTTATTTGAGTTTGGTGCAGAAATTGTTCAATACAAGCTTGGCTTCAAAACAGCATTTTCTCGATGAGAAAAGGCGATTAATGAGCATAAAAGGATGCTTGAATTACATGCATTTACTGTCTTTTAAGGAAACATCCGACAAGCTTATTTTCAGTCTCTCCTGAGTGGATTTAGGCTAAATAAGAAGGCAGACACAGTTTTATTTGAGTTTGTTGCAGAAATTGTTCAATACAAGCTTGGCTTCAAAACAGCATTTTCTCGCTGACTAAAGGCAATTGCGAGCATAAATGGATGCTTGAATTACATGCATTTACTGTATTTTAAGGAAACATCCCACAAGCTTATTTTCAGTCTCTCCTGAATGGATTTAGGCTAAATAAGAAGGCAGACACAGTTTTATTTGAGTTTGATGCAGAAATTGTTCAATACAAGCTTGGCTTCAAAACAGCATTTTCTCGCTGAGAAAAGGCGATTGCGAGCATAAAAGGATGCTTGAATTACATGCATTTACTGTCTTTTAAGGAAACATCCGACAAGCTTATTTTCAGTCTCTCCTGTGTGGATTTAGGCTAAATAAGAAGGCAGACACAGTTTTATTTGAGTTTGGTGCAGAAATTGTTCAATACAAGCTTGGCTTCAAAACAGCATTTTCTCGCTGAGAAAAGGCGATTGCGAGCATGAAAGGATGCTTGAATTACATGCATTTACTTTATTTTAAGGAAACATCCCACAAGCTTGTTTATATGTTCTGCTGAGTGGATTTAGGCTAAATAAGAAGGCAGACACAGTTTTATTTGAGTTTGGTGCAGAAATTGTTCCGTACAAGCTTTGCTTCAAAACAGCATTTTCTCTCTTAGAAAAGGCGATTGCGAGCAGAAAAAGGATGCTTGAATTACATGCATTTACTGTCTTTTAAGGAAACATCCCACAAGCTTATTTTCAGTCTCTCCTGAGTGGATTTACGCTAAATAAGAAGGCAGACACAGTTTTATTTGAGTTTGGTGCAGAAATTGTTCAATACAAGCTTTTCTTCAAAACAGCATTTTCTCGCTGAGAAAAGGCGATTGCGAGCATAAAAGGATGTTTGAATTACATGCATTTACTGTCTTTTAAGGAAACATCCCACAAGCTTATTTTCAGTCTCTCCTGACTGGATTTAGGCTAAATAAGAAGGCAGACACAGTTTTATTTGAGTTTGTTGCAGAAATTGTTCAATACAAGCTTAGCTTCAAAACAGCATTTTCTCGCTGACTAAAGGCGATTGCGAGCATAAAAGGATGCTTGAATTACATGCATTTATTGTCTTTTAAGGAAACATCCCACAAGCTTATTTACAGTCTCTCCTGAGTGGATTTACGCTAAATAAGAAGGCAGACACAGTTTTATTTGAGTTTGGTGGAGAAATTGTTCAATACAAGCTTTGCTTCAAAACAGCATTTTCTCGCTGAGAAAAGGCGATTGCGAGCATAAAAGGATGCTTGAATTACATGCATTTACTGTCTTTTAAGGAAACATCCGACAAGCTTATTTTCAGTCTCTCCTGAGTGGATTTACGCTAAATAAGAAGGCAGACACAGTTTTATTTGAATTTGGTGCAGAAATTGTTCAATACAAGCTTGGGTTCAAAACAGCATTTTCTCGCTGAGAAAAGGCGATTATGACATAAAAGGATGCTTGAATTACATGCATTTACTGTCTTTTAAGGAAACATGCCACAAGCTTGTTTATATGTTCTGCTGAGTGGATTTAGGCTAAATAAGAAGGCAGACACAGTTTTATTTGAGTTTGGTGCAGAAATTGTTCAATACAAGCTTGGCTTCAAAACAGCATTGTCTCGCTGAGAAAAGGCGTTTGCGAGCATAAATGGATACTTGAATTACATGCATTCACTGTCTTTTAAGGAAACATCCCACAAGCTTATTTTTCACTCTCTCCTGAGTGGATTTAGGCTAAATAAGAAGGCAGACACAGATTTATTTGAGTTTGGTGCAGAAATTGTTCAATACAAGCTTGGCTTCAAAACAGCATTTTCTCGCTGAGAAAAGTCGATTGCGAGCATGAAAGGATGCTTGAATTACATGCATTTACTGTCTTTTAAAGAAAACATCCCACAAGCTTGTTTATATGTTCTGCTGAGTGGATTTAGGCTAAATAAGAAGGCAGACACAGTTTTATTTGAGTTTGGTGCAGAAATTGTTCAATACAAGCTTGGCTTCAAAACAGCATTTTCTCGCTGAGAAAAGGCGATTAATTAACATAAATGGATGCTTGAATTACATGCATTTACTGTCTTTTAAGGAAACATCCCACAAGCTTATTTTCAGTCTCTCCTGAGTGGATTTAGGCTAAATAAGAAGGCAGACACAGTTTTATTTGAGTTTGATGCAGAAATTGTTCAATACAAGCTTGGCTTCAAAACAGCATTTTTTCGCTGAGAAAAGGCGATTGCGAGCATAAAAGGATGCTTGAATTACATGCATTTACTGTCTTTTAAGGAAACATCCCACAAGCTTGTTTTTATGTTCTGCTGACTGGAAATAGGCTAAATAAGAAGGCAGACACAGTTTTATTTGAGTTTGGCTTCAAAACAGCATTTTCTCGCTGAGAAAAGGCGATTGCGAGTATACATGGATGCTTGAATTACATGCATTTACTGTCTTTTAAGGAAACATCCGACAAGCTTATTTTCAGTCTCTCCTGAGTGGATTTAGGCTAAATAAGAAGGCAGACACAGTTTTATTTGAGTTTGGTGCAGAAATTGTTCAATACAAGCTTGGCTTCAAAACAGCATTTTGTCGCTGACTAAAGGCGATTGCGAGCATAAAAGGATGCTTGAATTACATGCATTTATTGTCTTTTAAGAAAACATCCCACAAGCTTATTTTCAGTCTCTCCTGAGTGGATTTAGGCTAAATAAGAAGGCAGACACAGTTTTATTTGAGTTTGGTGCAGAAATTGTTCAATACAAGCTTGGCTTCAAAACAGCATTTTCTAGCTGAGAAAAGGCGATTGCGAGTAGAATGAAAGGATGCTTGAATTACATGCATTTACTGTCTTTTAAGGAGACATCCCACAAGCTTGTTTATTTGTTCTGCTGACTGGATTTAGGCTAAATAAGAAGGCAGACACAGTTTTATTTGACTTTGGTGCAGAAATTGTTCCGTACAAGCTTGGCTTCAAAACAGCATTTCTCGCTGAGAAAAGGCGATTGCGAGCATAAAAGGATGCTTGAATTACATGTATTTACTGTCTTTTAATGAAACATCCGACAAGCTCATTTTCAGTCTCTCCTGAGTGGATTTAGGCTAAATAAGAAGGCAGACACAGTTTTATTTGAGTTTGTTGCAGAAATTGTTCCGTACAAGCTTAGCTTCAAAACAGCATTTTCTCGCTGACTAAAGGCGATTGCGAGCATAAAAGGATGCTTGAATTACATGCATTTACTGTCTTTTAAGGAAACATCCCACAAGCTTATTTTCAGTCTCTGCTGAGTGGATTTAGGCTAAATAAGAAGGCAGACACAGTTTTATTTGAGTTTGGTGCAGAAATTGTTCAATACAAGATTGGCTTCAAAACAGCATTTTCTCCTGAGAAAAGGCGATTATGAGCATAAATGGATGCTTGAATTACATGCATTTACTGTATTTTAAGGAAACATCCACAAGCTTATTTTCAGTCTCTCCTGAGTGGATTTAGGCTAAATAAGAAGGCAGACACAGTTTTATTTGAGTTTGATGCAGAAATTGTTCAATACAAGCTTGGTTTAAAACAGCATTTTCTCGCTGAGAAAAGGCGATTTGCGAGCATAAAAGGATGCTTGAATTACATGCATTTACTGTCTTTTAAGGAAACATCCCAAAAGGTTGTTTTTATGTTCTGCTGACTGGATTTAGGCTAAATAAGAAGGCAGACACAGTTTTATTTGAGTTTGGTGCAGAAATTTTTCAATACAAGCTTTTCTTCAAAACAGCATTTTCTCGCTGAGAAAAGGCGATTATGAGCATAAAAGGATGCTTGAATTACATGCATTTACTGTCTTTTAAGGAAACATCCACAAGCTTATTTTCAGTCTCTCCTGAGTGGATTTAGGCTAAATAAGAAGGCAGACACAGTTTTATTTGAGTTTGGTGCAGAAATTGTTCAATACAAGCTTGGCTTCAAAACAGCATTTTCTCGCTGAGAAAAGGCGATTGCGAGCATGAATGGATGCTTTAATTACATGCATTTATTGTCTTTTAAGGAAACATTCCACAAGCTTTTTTTCAGTCTCTCCTGAATGGATTTAGGCTAAATAAGAAGGCAGACACAGTTTTATTTGAGTTTGGTGCAGAAATTGTTCCAAAGAAGCTTGGCTTCAAAACAGCATTTTCTCGCTGAGAAAAGGCGATTATGAGCATAAAAGGATGCTTGAATTACATGCATTTACTGTCTTTTAAGAAAACATCCCACAAGCTTTTTTAAATGTTCTGCTGAGTGGATTTAGGCTAAATAAGAAGGCAGACACAGTTTTATTTGAGTTTGGTGCAGAAATTGTTCAATACAAGCTTGGCTTCAAAACAACATTTTCTCGCTGAGAAAAGGCGACTGCGTAGAATAAATGGATGCTTAAATTACATGCATTTACTGTCTTTTAAGGAAACATCCCACAAGCTTGTTTATATGTTCTGCTGAGTGGATTTAGGCTAAATAAGAAGGCAGACACAGTTTTATTTGACTTTGGTGCAGAAATTGTTCAATACAAGCTTTGCTTCAAAACAGCATTTTCTCGCTGAGAAAAGGCGATTTGAAAGCATAAAAGGATGCTTGAATTACATGCATTTACTGTCTTTTAAGGAAACATCCCACAAGATTATTTTCAGTCTCTCCTGAGTGGATTTAGACTAAATAAGAAGGCAAATACAGTTTTATTTGAGTTTGGTGCAGAAATTGTTCAATACAAGCTTGGCTTCAAAACAGCATTTTCTAGCTGAGAAAAGGCGATTGCGAGCATGAAAGGATGCTTGAATTACATGCATTTACTGTATTTTAAGGAGACATCCCACAAGCTTGTTTATATGTTCTGCTGAGTGGATTTAGTCTAAATAAGAACGCAGACACAGTTTTATTTGAGTTTGGTGCAGAAATTGTTCCGTACAAGCTTTGCTTCAAAACAGCATTTTCTCTCTTAGAAAAGGTGATTGCGAGCATAAAAGGATGCTTGAATTACATGCATTTACTGTCTTCTAAGGAAACATCCCACAAGCTTATTTTCAGTCTCTCCTGAGTGGATTTAGGCTAAATTAGAAAGGCAGACACAGTTTTATTTGAGTTTGGTGCAGAAATTGTTCAATACAAGATTGCCTTCAAAACAGCATTTTCTCACTGAGAAAAGGCGATTACAAGTAGCATAAATGGATGCTTGAATTACATGCATTTACTGTCTTTTAAGGAAACATCCCACAAGCTTATTTTCAGTCTCTCCTGAGGGGATTTAGGCTAAATAAGAAGGCAGACACAGTTTTATTTGAGTTTGATGCAGAAATTGTTCAATACAAGCTTGGCTTTAAAACAGCATTTTCTCGCTGAGAAAAGGCGATTATGAGCATAAAAGGATGCTTGAATTACATGCATTTACTGTCTTTTAAGGAAACATCCCACAAGCTTGTTTTTATGTTCTGCTGACTGGATTTAGGCTAAATAAGAAGTCAGACACAGTTTTATTTGAGTTTGGTGCAGAAATTGTTCAATACAAGCTTGGCTTCAAAACAGCATTTCTCGCTGAGAAAAGACGATTACGAGCATAAATGGATGCTTGATTACATGCATTTACTGTCTTTTAAGGAAACATCCACAAGCTTATTTTCAGTCTCTCCTGAGTGCATGTCGGCTAAATAAGAAGGCAGACACAGTTTTATTTGAGTTTGGTGCAGAAATTGTTCAATACAAGCTTGGCTTCAAAACAGCATTTTCTCGATGAGAAAAGGCGATTTGAAAGCATAAAAGGATGCTTGAATTACATGCATTTACTGTCTTTTAAGGAAACATCCGACAAGCTTATTTTCAGTCTCTCCTGAGTGGATTTAGGCTAAATAAGAAGGCAGACACAGTTTTATTTGAGTTTGTTGCAGAAATTGTTCAATACAAGCTTGGCTTCAAAACAGCATTTTCTCGCTGACTAAAGGCAATTGCGAGCATAAATGGATGCTTGAATTACATGCATTTACTGTATTTTAAGGAAACATCCCACAAGCTTATTTTCAGTCTCTCCTGAATGGATTTAGGCTAAATAAGAAGGCAGACACAGTTTTATTTGAGTTTGATGCAGAAATTGTTCAATACAAGCTTGGCTTCAAAACAGCATTTTCTCGCTGAGAAAAGGCGATTGCGAGCATAAAAGGATGCTTGAATTACATGCATTTACTGTCTTTTAAGGAAACATCCGACAAGCTTATTTTCAGTCTCTCCTGTGTGGATTTAGGCTAAATAAGAAGGCAGACACAGTTTTATTTGAGTTTGGTGCAGAAATTGTTCAATACAAGCTTGGTTTAAAACAGCATTTTCTCGCTGAGAAAAGGCGATTATGAGCATGAAAGGATGCTTGAATTACATGCATTTACTTTATTTTAAGGAAACATCCCACAAGCTTGTTTATATGTTCTGCTGAGTGGATTTAGGCTAAATAAGAAGGCAGACACAGTTTTATTTGAGTTTGGTGCAGAAATTGTTCCGTACAAGCTTTGCTTCAAAACAGCATTTTCTCTCTTAGAAAAGGCGATTGCGAGCAGAAAAAGGATGCTTGAATTACATGCATTTACTGTCTTTTAAGGAAACATCCCACAAGCTTATTTTCAGTCTCTCCTGAGTGGATTTACGCTAAATAAGAAGGCAGACACAGTTTTATTTGAGTTTGGTGCAGAAATTGTTCAATACAAGCTTGGCTTCAAGACAGCATTTTCTCGATGAGAAAAGGCGATTGCGAGCATAAAAGGATGTTTGAATTACATGCATTTACTGTCTTTTAAGGAAACATCCCACAAGCTTATTTTCAGTCTCTCCTGACTGGATTTAGGCTAAATAAGAAGGCAGACACAGTTTTATTTGAGTTTGTTGCAGAAATTGTTCAATACAAGCTTAGCTTCAAAACAGCATTTTCTCGCTGACTAAAGGCAATTGCGAGCATAAAAGGATGCTTGAATTACATGCATTTATTGTCTTTTAAGGAAACATCCCACAAGCTTATTTACAGTCTCTCCTGAGTGGATTTACGCTAAATAAGAAGGCAGACACAGTTTTATTTGAGTTTGGTGGAGAAATTGTTCAATACAAGCTTTGCTTCAAAACAGCATTTTCTCGCTGAGAAAAGGCGATTGAGCATAAAAGGATGCTTGAATTACATGCATTTACTGTCTTTTAAGGAAACATCCGACAAGCTTATTTTCAGTCTCTCCTGAGTGGATTTACGCTAAATAAGAAGGCAGACACAGTTTTATTTGAATTTGGTGCAGAAATTGTTCAATACAAGCTTGGGTTCAAAACAGCATTTTCTCGCTGAGAAAAGGCGACATGAAAGCATAAAAGGATGCTTGAATTACATGCATTTACTGTCTTTTAAGGAAACATGCCACAAGCTTGTTTATATGTTCTGCTGAGTGGATTTAGGCTAAATAAGAAGGCAGACACAGTTTTATTTGATTTTGGTGCAGAAATTGTTCAATACAAGCTTGGCTTCAAAACAGCATTGTCTCGCTGAGAAAAGGCGTTTATGAGCATAAATGGATACTTGAATTACATGCATTCACTGTCTTTTAAGGAAACATCCCACAAGCTTATTTTTCACTCTCTCCTGAGTGGATTTAGGCTAAATAAGAAGGCAGACACAGATTTATTTGAGTTTGGTGCAGAAATTGTTCAATACAAGCTTGGCTTCAAAACAGCATTTTCTCGCTGAGAAAAGTCGATTATGAGCATGAAAGGATGCTTGAATTACATGCATTTACTGTCTTTTAAAGAAAACATCCCACAAGCTTGTTTATATGTTCTGCTGAGTGGATTTAGGCTAAATAAGAAGGCAGACACAGTTTTATTTGAGTTTGGTGCAGAAATTGTTCAATACAAGCTTGGTTTCAAAACAGCATTTTCTCGCTGAGAAAAGGCGACTCATGAGCATAAATGGATGCTTGATTACATGCATTTACTGTCTTTTAAGGAAACATCCCACAAGCTTATTTTCAGTCTCTCCTGAGTGCATGTAGGCTAAATAAGAAGGCAGACACAGTTTTATTTGAGTTTGGTGCAGAAATTGTTCAATACAAGCTTGGCTTCAAAACAGCATTTTCTCGATGAGAAAAGGCGATTTGCAAAGCATAAAAGGATGCTTGAATTACATGCATTTACTGTCTTTTAAGGAAACATCCGACAACCTTATTTTCAGTCTCTCCTGAGTGGATTTAGGCTAAATAAGAAGGCAGACACAGTTTTATTTGAGTTTGGTGCAGAAATTGTTCAATACAAGCTTGGCTTCAAAACAGCATTTTCTCGCTGAGAAAGCGATTATGAAAGCATAAAAGGATGCATGAATTACATGCATTTACTGTCTTTTAAGGAAACATCCCACAAGCTTGTTTTTATGTTCTGCTGACTGGAAATAGGCTAAATAAGAAGGCAGACACAGTTTTATTTGAGTTTGGCTTCAAAACAGCATTTTCTCGCTGAGAAAAGGCGATTGCGAGCATAAAAGGATGCTTGAATTACATGCATTTATTGTCTTTTAAGGAAACATCCCACAAGCTTATTTTCAGTCTCTCCTGAGTGGATTTAGGCTAAATAAGAAGGCAGACACAGTTTTATTTGAGTTTGGTGCAGAAATTGTTCCAAAGAAGCTTGGCTTCAAAACAGCATTTTCTCGCTGAGAAAAGGCGATTGCGAGCATAAAAGGATGCTTGAATTACATGCATTTACTGTCTTTTAAGAAAACATCCCACAAGCTTTTTTAAATGTTCTGCTGAGTGGATTTAGGCTAAATAAGAAGGCAGACACAGTTTTATTTGAGTTTGGTGCAGAAATTGTTCAATACAAGCTTGGCTTCAAAACACCATTTTCTCGCTGAGAAAAGGCGATCTAGAATAAATGGATGCTTAAATTACATGCATTTACTGTCTTTTAAGGAAACATCCCACAAGCTTGTTTATATGTTCTGCTGAGTGGATTTAGGCTAAATAAGAAGGCAGACACAGTTTCATTTGAGTTTGGTGGAGAAATTGTTCAATACAAGGCTTGGCTTCAAAACAGCATTTTCTCTCTTAGAAAAGGTGATTGCGAGCATAAAAGGATGCTTGAATTACATGCATTTACTGTCTTCTAAGGAAACATCCCACAAGCTTATTTTCAGTCTCTCCTGAGTGGATTTAGGCTAAATTAGAAAGGCAGACACAGTTTTATTTGAGTTTGGTGCAGAAATTGTTCAATACAAGATTGCCTTCAAAACAGCATTTTCTCACTGAGAAAAGGCGATTTGAGCATAAATGGATGCTTGAATTACATGCATTTACTGTCTTTTAAGGAAACATCCCACAAGCTTATTTTCAGTCTCTCCTGAGTGGATTTAGGCTAAATAAGAAGGCAGACACAGTTTTATTTGAGTTTGATGCAGAAATTGTTCAATACAAGCTTGGCTTTAAAACAGCATTTTCTCGCTGAGAAAAGGCGATTGCGAGCATAAAAGGATGCTTGAATTACATGCATTTACTGTCTTTTAAGGAAACATCCCACAAGCTTGTTTTTATGTTCTGCTGACTGGATTTAGGCTAAATAAGAAGTCAGACACAGTTTTATTTGAGTTTGGTGCAGAAATTGTTCAATACAAGCTTGGCTTCAAAACAGCATTTTCTCGATGAGAAAAGGCGATTCCGAGCATAAAAGGATGCTTGAATTACATGCATCTACTGTCTTTTAAGGAAACATCCGACAAGCTCATTTTCAGTCTCTCCTGAGTGGATTTAGGCTAAATAAGAAGGCAGACACAGTTTTATTTGAGTTTGTTGCAGAAATTGTTCCGTACAAGCTTAGCTTCAAAACAGCATTTTCTCGCTGACTAAAGGCGATTGCGAGCATAAAAGGATGCTTGAATTACATGCATTTACTGTCTTTTAAGGAAACATCCCACAAGCTTATTTTCAGTCTCTGCTGAGTGGATTTAGGCTAAATAAGAAGGCAGACACAGTTTTATTTGAGTTTGGTGCAGAAATTGTTCAATACAAGATTGGTTTCAAAACAGCATTTTCTCCCTGAGAAAAGGCGATTATGAGCATAAATGGATGCTTGAATTACATGCATTTACTGTATTTTAAGGAAACATCCCACAAGCTTATTTTCAGTCTCTCCTGAGTGGATTTAGGCTAAATAAGAAGGCAGACACAGTTTTATTTGAGTTTGATGCAGAAATTGTTCAATACAAGCTTGGTTTAAAACAGCATTTTCTCGCTGAGAAAAGGCGATTATGAGCATAAAAGGATGCTTGAATTACATGCATTTACTGTCTTTTAAGGAAACATCCCAAAAGGTTGTTTTTATGTTCTGCTGACTGGATTTAGGCTAAATAAGAAGGCAGACACAGTTTTATTTGAGTTTGGTGCAGAAATTTTTCAATACAAGCTTTTCTTCAAAACAGCATTTTCTTGCTGAGAAAAGGCGATTGCGAGCATAAAAGGATGCTTGAATTACATGCATTTACTGTCTTTTAAGGAAACATCCCACAAGCTTATTTTCAGTCTCTCCTGAGTGGATTTACGCTAAATAAGAAGGCAGACACAGTTTTATTTGAGTTTGGTGCAGAAATTGTTCAATACAAGCTTGGCTTCAAAACAGCATTTTCTCGCTGAGAAAAGGCGATCATGAGCATAAATGGATGCTTGATTACATGCATTTACTGTCTTTTAAGGAAACATCCCACAAGCTTATTTTCAGTCTCTCCTGAGTGCATGTAGGCTAAATAAGAAGGCAGACACAGTTTTATTTGAGTTTGGTGCAGAAATTGTTCAATACAAGCTTGGCTTCAAAACAGCATTTTCTCGATGAGAAAAGGCGATTAAGTAGCATAAAAGGATGCTTGAATTACATGCATTTACTGTCTTTTAAGGAAACATCCGACAACCTTATTTTCAGTCTCTCCTGAGTGGATTTAGGCTAAATAAGAAGGCAGACACAGTTTTATTTGAGTTTGGTGCAGAAATTGTTCAATACAAGCTTGGCTTCAAAACAGCATTTTTCGCTGAGAAAAGGCGATTATTGAGCATAAATGGATTCTTTAATTACATGCATTTATTGTCTTTTAAGGAAAAATTCCACAAGCTTTTTTTCAGTCTCTCCTGAGTGGATTTAGGCTAAATAAGAAGGCAGACACAGTTTTATTTGAGTTTGGTGCAGAAATTGTTCAATACAAGCTTGGCTTCAAAACACCATTTTCTCGCTGAGAAAAGGCGACTCGTAGAATAAATGGATGCTTAAATTACATGCATTTACTGTCTTTTAAGGAAACATCCCACAAGCTTGTTTATATGTTCTGCTGAGTGGATTTAGGCTAAATAAGAAGGCAGACACAGTTTTATTTGACTTTGGTGCAGAAATTGTTCAATACAAGCTTTGCTTCAAAACAGCATTTTCTCGCTGAGAAAAGGCGATTGCGAGCATAAAAGGATGCTTGAATTACATGCATTTACTGTCTTTTAAGGAAACATCCCACAAGATTATTTTCAGTCTCTCCTGAGTGGATTTAGACTAAATAAGAAGGCAAATACAGTTTTATTTGAGTTTGGTGCAGAAATTGTTCAATACAAGCTTGGCTTCAAAACAGCATTTTCTAGCTGAGAAAAGGCGATTATGAGCATGAAAGGATGCTTGAATTACATGCATTTACTGTATTTTAAGGAGACATCCCACAAGCTTGTTTATATGTTCTGCTGAGTGGATTTAGTCTAAATAAGAACGCAGACACAGTTTTATTTGAGTTTCGTGCAGAAATTGTTCCGTACAAGCTTTGCTTCAAAACAGCATTTTCTCTCTTAGAAAAGGTGATTGCGAGCATAAAAGGATGCTTGAATTACATGCATTTACTGTCTTCTAAGGAAACATCCCACAAGCTTATTTTCAGTCTCTCCTGAGTGGATTTAGGCTAAATTAGAAAGGCAGACACAGTTTTATTTGAGTTTGGTGCAGAAATTGTTCAATACAAGATTGCCTTCAAAACAGCATTTTCTCACTGAGAAAAGGCGATTGCGAGCATAAATGGATGCTTGAATTACATGCATTTACTGTCTTTTAAGGAAACATCCCACAAGCTTATTTTCAGTCTCTCCTGAGTGGATTTAGGCTAAATAAGAAGGCAGACACAGTTTTATTTGAGTTTGATGCAGAAATTGTTCAATACAAGCTTGGCTTTAAAACAGCATTTTCTCGCTGAGAAAAGGCGATTCATGAGCATAAAAGGATGCTTGAATTACATGCATTTACTGTCTTTTAAGGAAACATCCCACAAGCTTGTTTTTATGTTCTGCTGACTGGATTTAGGCTAAATAAGAAGTCAGACACAGTTTTATTTGAGTTTGGTGCAGAAATTGTTCAATACAAGCTTGGCTTCAAAACAGCATTTCTCGCTGAGAAAAGACGATTATGAGCATAAATGGATGCTTGATTACATGCATTTACTGTCTCTTAAGGAAACATCCCACAAGCTTATTTTCAGTCTCTCCTGAGTGCATGTCGGCTAAATAAGAAGGCAGACACAGTTTTATTTGAGTTTGGTGCAGAAATTGTTCAATACAAGCTTGGTTTCAAAACAGCATTTTTCGATGAGAAAAGGCGATTAGTAGCATAAAAGGATGCTTGAATTACATGCATTTACTGTCTTTTAAGGAAACATCCGACAAGCTTATTTTCAGTCTCTCCTGAGTGGATTTAGGCTAAATAAGAAGGCAGACACAGTTTTATTTGAGTTTGTTGCAGAAATTGTTCAATACAAGCTTGGCTTCAAAACAGCATTTTCTCGCTGACTAAAGGCGATTGCGAGCATAAATGGATGCTTGAATTACATGCATTTACTGTATTTTAAGGAAACATCCCACAAGCTTATTTTCAGTCTCTCCTGAATGGATTTAGGCTAAATAAGAAGGCAGACACAGTTTTATTTGAGTTTGATGCAGAAATTGTTCAATACAAGCTTGGTTTCAAAACAGCATTTTCTCGCTGAGAAAAGGCGATTACGAGCATAAAAGGATGCTTGAATTACATGCATTTACTGTCTTTTAAGGAAACATCCGACAAGCTTATTTTCAGTCTCTCCTGTGTGGATTTAGGCTAAATAAGAAGGCAGACACAGTTTTATTTGAGTTTGGTGCAGAAATTGTTCAATACAAGCTTGGCTTCAAAACAGCATTTTTCGCTGAGAAAAGGCGATTATGAGCATAAAAGGATGCTTGAATTACATGCATTTACTGTATTTTAAGGAAACATCCCACAAGCTTGTTTTTATGTTCTGCTGACTGGATTTAGGCTAAATAAGAAGGCAGACACAGTTTTATTTGAGTTTGGTGCAGAAATTGTTCAATACAAGCTTGGCTTCAAAACAGCATTTTCTCGCTGAGAAAAGGCGATTATGAAGTGAGCATAAATGGATGCTTGAATTACATGCATTTACTGTCTTTTAAGGAAACATCCCACAAGCTTATTTTCAGTCTCTCCTGAGTGGATTTAGGCTAAATAGGAAGGCAGACACAGTTTTATTTGAGTTTGATGCAGAAATTGTTCAATACAAGCTTGGCTTCAAAACAGCATTTTTCGCTGAGAAAAGGCGATTTGAGCATAAAAGGATGCATGAATTACATGCATTTACTGTCTTTTAAGGAAACATCCCACAAGCTTGTTTTTATGTTCTGCTGACTGGAAATAGGCTAAATAAGAAGGCAGACACAGTTTTATTTGAGTTTGGCTTCAAAACAGCATTTTTCGCTGAGAAAAGGCGATTATGAAAGCATAAAAGGATGCTTGAATTACATGCATTTATTGTCTTTTAAGGAAACATCCCACAAGCTCATTTTCAGTCTCTCCTGAGTGGATTTAGGCTAAATAAGAAGGCAGACACAGTTTTATTTGAGTTTGTTGCAGAAATTGTTCCATACAAGCTTAGCTTCAAAACAGCATTTTCTCGCTGACTAAAGGCGATTGCGAGAATGAAAGGATGCTTGAATTACATGCATTTACTGTATTTTAAGGAGACATCCCACAAGCTTGTTTATTTGTTCTGCTGACTGGATTTAGGCTAAATAAGAAGGCAGACACAGTTTTATTTGACTTTGTTGCAGAAATTGTTCCGTACAAGCTTAGCTTCAAAACAGCATTTTCTCGCTGACTAAAGGCGATTAGTAGAATGAAAGGATGCTTGAATTACATGCATTTACTGTATTTTAAGGAGACATCCCACAAGCTTGTTTATTTGTTCTGCTGACTGGATTTAGGCTAAACAAGAAGGCAGACACAGTTTTATTTGAGTTTGGCTTCAAAACAGCATTTTCTCGCTGACTAAAGGCGATTGCGAGTATACATGGATGCTTGAATTACATGCATTTACTGTCTTTTAAGGAAACATCCCACAAGCTTATTTACAGTCTCTCCTGAGTGGATTTACGCTAAATAAGAAGGCAGACACAGTTTTATTTGAGTTTGGTGGAGAAATTGTTCAATACAAGCTTTGCTTCAAAACAGCATTTTCTCGCTGAGAAAAGGCGACTGCGAGCATAAATGGATGCTTGATTACATGCATTTACTGTCTTTTTAGGAAACATCCCACAAGCTTATTTTCAGTCTCTCCTGAGTGCATGTAGGCTAAATAAGAAGGCAGACACAGTTTTATTTGAGTTTGGTGCAGAAATTGTTCAATAAAACCTTGGCTTCAAAACAGCATTTTCTCGATGAGAAAAGGCGATTCCGAGCATAAAAGGATGCTTGAATTACATGCATCTACTGTCTTTTAAGGAAACATCCGACAAGCTCATTTTCAGTCTCTCCTGAGTGGATTTAGGCTAAATAAGAAGGCAGACACAGTTTTATTTGAGTTTGTTGCAGAAATTGTTCCGTACAAGCTTAGCTTCAAAACAGCATTTTCTCGCTGACTAAAGGCGATTGCGAGCATAAAAGGATGCTTGAATTACATGCATTTACTGTCTTTTAAGGAAACATCCCACAAGCTTATTTTCAGTCTCTGCTGAGTGGATTTAGGCTAAATAAGAAGGCAGACACAGTTTTATTTGAGTTTGGTGCAGAAATTGTTCAATACAAGATTGGCTTCAAAACAGCATTTTCTCCCTGAGAAAAGGCGATTTGAGCATAAATGGATGCTTGAATTACATGCATTTACTGTATTTTAAGGAAACATCCCACAAGCTTATTTTCAGTCTCTCCTGAGTGGATTTAGGCTAAATAAGAAGGCAGACACAGTTTTATTTGAGTTTGATGCAGAAATTGTTCAATACAAGCTTGGTTTAAAACAGCATTTTCTCGCTGAGAAAAGGCGATTATGAGCATAAAAGGATGCTTGAATTACATGCATTTACTGTCTTTTAAGGAAACATCCCAAAAGGTTGTTTTTATGTTCTGCTGACTGGATTTAGGCTAAATAAGAAGGCAGACACAGTTTTATTTGAGTTTGGTGCAGAAATTTTTCAATACAAGCTTTTCTTCAAAACAGCATTTTCTCGCTGAGAAAAGGCGATTATAGCATAAAAGGATGCTTGAATTACATGCATTTACTGTCTTTTAAGGAAACATCCCACAAGCTTATTTTCAGTCTCTCCTGAGTGGATTTACGCTAAATAAGAAGGCAGACACAGTTTTATTTGAGTTTGGTGCAGAAATTGTTCCAAAGAAGCTTGGCTTCAAAACAACATTTTCTCGCTGAGAAAAGGCGATTGCGAGCATAAAAGGATGCTTGAATTACATGCATTTACTGTCTTTTAAGAAAACATCCCACAAGCTTTTTTAAATGTTCTGCTGAGTGGATTTAGGCTAAATAAGAAGGCAGACACAGTTTTATTTGAGTTTGGTGCAGAAATTGTTCAATACAAGCTTGGCTTCAAAACACCATTTTCTCGCTGAGAAAAGGCGACTCGAGAATAAATGGATGCTTAAATTACATGCATTTACTGTCTTTTAAGGAAACATCCCACAAGCTTGTTTATATGTTCTGCTGAGTGGATTTAGGCTAAATAAGAAGGCAGACACAGTTTTATTTGACTTTGGTGCAGAAATTGTTCAATACAAGCTTGGCTTCAAAACAGCATTTTCTCGCTGAGAAAAGGCGATTATGAGCATAAAAGGATGCTTGAATTACATGCATTTACTGTCTTTTAAGGAAACATCCCACAAGATTATTTTCAGTCTCTCCTGAGTGGATTTAGACTAAATAAGAAGGCAAATACAGTTTTATTTGAGTTTGGTGCAGAAATTGTTCAATACAAGCTTGGCTTCAAAACAGCATTTTCTAGCTGAGAAAAGGCGATTGCGAGCATGAAAGGATGCTTGAATTACATGCATTTACTGTATTTTAAGGAGACATCCCACAAGCTTGTTTATATGTTCTGCTGAGTGGATTTAGTCTAAATAAGAACGCAGACACAGTTTTATTTGAGTTTGGTGCAGAAATTGTTCCGTACAAGCTTTGCTTCAAAACAGCATTTTCTCTCTTAGAAAAGGTGATTGCGAGCATAAAAGGATGCTTGAATTACATGCATTTACTGTCTTCTAAGGAAACATCCCACAAGCTTATTTTCAGTCTCTCCTGAGTGGATTTAGGCTAAATTAGAAAGGCAGACACAGTTTTATTTGAGTTTGGTGCAGAAATTGTTCAATACAAGATTGCCTTCAAAACAGCATTTCTCGGTGAGAAAAGGCGATTGCGAGCATAAATGGATGCTTGAATTACATGCATTTACTGTCTTTTAAGGAAACATCCCACAAGCTTATTTTCAGTCTCTCCTGAGTGGATTTAGGCTAAATAAGAAGGCAGACACAGTTTTATTTGAGTTTGATGCAGAAATTGTTCAATACAAGCTTGGCTTTAAAACAGCATTTTCTCGCTGAGAAAAGTCGATTGCGAGCATAAAAGGATGCTTGAATTACATGCATTTACTGTCTTTTAAGGAAACATCCCACAAGCTTGTTTTTATGTTCTGCTGACTGGATTTAGGCTAAATAAGAAGTCAGACACAGTTTTATTTGAGTTTGGTGCAGAAATTGTTCAATACAAGCTTGGCTTCAAAACAGCATTTCTCGCTGAGAAAAGACGATTGCGAGCATAAATGGATGCTTGATTACATGCATTTACTGTCTTTTAAGGAAACATCCCACAAGCTTATTTTCAGTCTCTCCTGAGTGCATGTCGGCTAAATAAGAAGGCAGACACAGTTTTATTTGAGTTTGGTGCAGAAATTGTTCAATACAAGCTTGGCTTCAAAACAGCATTTTTCGATGAGAAAAGGCGATTTGAGCATAAAAGGATGCTTGAATTACATGCATTTACTGTCTTTTAAGGAAACATCCGACAAGCTTATTTTCAGTCTCTCCTGAGTGGATTTAGGCTAAATAAGAAGGCAGACACAGTTTTATTTGAGTTTGGCTTCAAAACAGCATTTTCTCGCTGAGAAAAGGCGATTATGTAGTATACATGGATGCTTGAATTACATGCATTTACTGTCTTTTAAGGAAACATCCGACAAGCTTATTTTCACTCTCTCCTGAGTGGATTTAGGCTAAATAAGAAGGCAGACACAGTTTTATTTGAGTTTGGTGCAGAAATTTTTCAATACAAGCTTTTCTTCAAAACAGCATTTTCTCGCTGAGAAAAGGCGATTATGAGCATAAAAGGATGCTTGAATTACATGCATATATTGTCTTCTAAGGAAACATCCCACAAGCTTGTTTTTATGTTCTGCTGACTGGATTTAGGCTAAATAAGAAGGCAGACACAGTTTTATTTGACTTTGGTGCAGAAATTGTTCAATACAAGCTTGGCTTCAAAACAGCATTTTCTCGCTCAGAAAAGGCGATTGCGAGCATAAAAGGATTCTTGAATTACATGCATTTATTGTCTTTTAAGGAAAAATCCCACAAGCTTATTTTCAGTATCTCCTGAGTGTATTTAGGCTAAATTAGAATGGCAGACACAGTTTTATTTGAGTTTGGTGCAGAAATTGTTCAATACAAGATTGCCTTCAAAACAGCATTTTCTCCCTGAGAAAAGGCGATTGCGAGCATAAATGGATGCTTGAATTACATGCATTTACTGTATTTTAAGGAAACATCCCACAAGCTTATTTACAGTCTCTCCTGAGTGGATTTACGCTAAATAACAAGGCAGACACAGTTTTATTTGAGTTTGGTGGAGAAATTGTTCAATACAAGCTTAGCTTCAAAACAGCATTTTCTCGCTGAGAAAAGGCGACTGCGAGCATAAATGGATGCTTGATTACATGCATTTACTGTCTTTTAAGGAAACATCCCACAAGCTTGTTTTTATGTTCTGCTGACTGGATTTAGGCTAAATAAGAAGGCAGACACAATTTTATTTGACTTTGGTGCA
Source organism: Channa striata (assembly GCA_033026295.1). Lineage (NCBI taxonomy): Eukaryota > Metazoa > Chordata > Actinopteri > Anabantiformes > Channidae > Channa > Channa striata. The sequence goes on from JAUPFM010000084.1 coordinate 89,933, forward strand.
GAAATTGTTCAATACAAGCTTGGCTTCAAAACAACATTTCTCGGTGAGAAAAGACGATTGCGAGCATAAAAGGATGCTTGAATTACATGCATTTACTGTCTTTTAAGGAAACATCCCACAAGCTTATTTACAGTCTCTCCTGAGTGGATTTACGCTAAATAAGAAGGCAGACACAGTTTTATTTGAGTTTGGTGGAGAAATTGTTCAATACAAGCTTAGATTCAAAACAGCATTTTCTCGCTGAGAAAAGGCGACTGCGAGCATAAATGAATGCTTGATTACATGCATTTACTGTCTTTTAAGGAAACATCCCACAAGCTTATTTTCAGTCTCTCCTGAGTGCATGTAGGCTAAATAAGAAGGCAGACACAGTTTTATTTGAGTTTGGTGCAGAAATTGTTCAATACAAGCTTGGCTTCAAAACAGCATTTTCTCGATGAGAAAAGGCGATTGCGAGCATAAAAGGATGCTTGAATTACATGCATTTACTGTCTTTTAAGGAAACATCCCACAAGCTTGTTTTTATGTTCTGCTGACTGGAAATAGGCTAAATAAGAAGGCAGACACAGTTTTATTTGAGTTTGGCTTCAAACAGCATTTTCTCGCTGAGAAAAGGCGATTGCGAGTATACAAGGATGCTTGAATTACATGCATATATTGTCTTCTAAGGAAACATCCCACAAGCTTGTTTTTATGTTCTGCTGACTGGATTTAGGCTAAATAAGAAGGCAGACACAGTTTTATTTGACTTTGGTGCAGAAATTGTTCAATACAAGCTTGGCTTCAAAACAGCATTTTCTCGCTGGGAAAAGGCGATTGCGAGCATAAAAGGATGCTTGAATTACATGCAAATGCATGTTTCCTTAAAAGACAGTAAATACTGTCTTTTAAGGAAACATCCCACAAGCTTGTTTTTATGTTCTGCTGACTGGATTTAGGCTAAAAAAGAAGGCAGACACAGTTTTATTTGACTTTGGTGCAGAAATTGTTCAATACAAGCTTGGCTTCAAAACAGCATTTTCTCGCTGAGAAAAGCCGATTGCGAGCATAAAAGGATGCTTGAATTACATGCATTTACTGTCTTTTAAGGAAACATCCCACAAGCTTATTTTCAGTGTTTCCTGAGTGGATTTAGGCTAAATAAGAAGGCAGACACAGTTTTATTTGAGTTTGGTGCAGAAATTGTTCAATACAAGCTTGGCTTCAAAACAGCATTTTCTCGCTGAGAAAAGGCGATTGGAAGCATAAATGGATGCTTGAATTACATGCATTTACTGTCTTTTAAGGAAACATCCACAACCATATTTATATGTTCTGCTGAGTGGATTTAGGCTAAATAAGAAGGCAGAAACAGTTTTATTTGAGTTTGGTGCAGAAATTGTTCAATACAAGCTTGGCTTCAAAACAGCATTTTCTCGCTGAGAAAAGGCGATTGGAAGCATAAAAGGATGCTTGAATTACATGCATTTACTGTCTTTTAAGGAAACATCCCACAACCATATTTATATGTTCTGCTGAGTGGATTTAGGCTAAATAAGAAGGCAGAAACAGTTTTATTTGAGTTTGGTGCAGAAATTGTTCAATACAAGGTTGGCTTCAAAACCGCATTTTCTCGCTGAGAAAAGGCGACATGAGCATAAAAGGATGCTTCAATTACATGCATTTACTGTCTTTTAAGGAAACATCCCACAAGCTTATTTTCAGTGTCTCCTGAGTGGATTTAGGCTAAATAAGAAGGCAGACACAGTTTTACTTGAGTTTGGTGCAGAAATAGTTCAATACAAGCTTGGCTTCAAGACAGCATTTTCTCGCTGAGAAAAGGCGATTGCGAGCATAAAGAGTGCTTCAATTACATGCATTTGCTGTCTTTTAAGGAAACATCCCACAAGCTTGTTTTTATGTTCTGCTGACTGGATTTAGGCTAAATAAGAAGGCAGACACAGTTTTATTTGACTTTGGTGCAGAAATTGTTTAATACAAGCTTTGCTTCAAAACAGCATTTCTCGCTGAGAAAAGTCGATTGCGAGCATAAAAGGATGCTTGAATTACATGCATTTACTGTGTTTTAAGGAAACATCCCACAAGCTTATTTTCAGTGTCTCCTGAGTGGATTTAGGCTAAATAAGAAGGCAGACACAGTTTTATTTGACTTTGGTGCAGAAATTGTTCAATACAAGCTTGGCTTCAAAACAGCATTTGCTCGCTGAGAAAAGGCGATTGCGAGCATAAAAGGAAGCTTCAATTACATGCATTTACTGTCTTTAAAGGAAAAATCCAACAAGCTTATTTTTATGTTCTGCTGACTGGATTTAGGCTAAATAAAAAGGCAGACACAGTTTTATTTGACTTTGGTGCAGAAATTGTTCAATACAAGCTTGGCTTCAAAACAGCATTTTCTCGCTGAGAAAAGGCGATTGTGACTGTCTTTTAAGGAAACATCCAAAAGCTTGTTTTTATGTTCTGCTGACTGGATTTAGGCTAAATAAGAAGGCAGACACAGTTTTATTTGACTTTGGTGCAGAAATTGTTCAATACAAGCTTGGCTTCAAAACAGCATTTCTCGCTGAGAAAAGGCGATTACGAGCATAAAAGGATGCTTCAATTACATGCATTTACTGTCTTTTAAGGAAACATCCCACAAACTTGTTTTTATGTTCTGCTGACTGGATTTAGAACAAATAAGAAGGCAGAGACTATTTTATTTGACTTTGGTGCAGAAATTGTTCAATACAAGCTTGGCTTCAAAACAGCATTTTCGCTGAGAAAAGGTGATTGCGAGCATAAAAGGATGCTTGAATTACTTGCATTTACTGTTTTTAAGGAAACATCCACAAGCTTGTTTTTATGTTCTGCTGACTCGATTTAGGCTAAATAAGAAGGCAGACACAGTTTTATTTGAGTTTGGTGCAGAAATTGTTCAATACAAGCTTGGCTTCAAGACAGCATTTTCTCGCTGAGAAAAGGCGATTATGAGCATAAAAGGATGCTTCAATTACATGCATTTACTGTCTTTTAAGGAAACATCCCACAACCATATTTATGTTCTGCTGAGTGGATTTAGGCTAAATAAGAAGGCAGACACAGTTTTATTTGACTTTGGTGCAGAAATTGTTCAATACAAGCTTGGCTTCAAAACAGCATTTGCTCGCTGAGAAAAGGCGATTGCGAGCATAAAAGGAAGCTTCAATTACATGCATTTACTGTCTTTAAAGGAAAAATCCAACAAGCTTATTTTTATGTTCTGCTGACTGGATTTAGGGTAAATAAAAAGGCAGACACAGTTTTATTTGACTTTGGTGCAGAAATTGTTCAATACAAGCTTGGCTTCAAAACAGAATTTTCTCGCTGAGAAAAGGCGATTGCGAGCATAAATGGATGCTTTAATTACATGCATTTATTGTCTTTTAAGGAATCATTCCACAAGCTTATTTTCAGTCTCTCCTGAGTGGATTTAGGCTAAATAAGAAGGCAGACACAGTTTTATTTGAGTTTGGTGCAGAAATTGTTCAATACAAGCTTGGCTTCAAAACAGCATTTTCTCGCTGAGAAAAGGCGATTGCGAGCATAAAAGGATGCTTCAATTACATGCATTTACTGTCTTTTAAGGAAACATCCCACAAGCTCGTTTTTATGTTCTGCTGACTGGATTTAGGCTAAATAAGAAGGCAGACACAGTTTTATTTGACTTTGGTGCAGAAATTGTTCAATACAAGCTTGGCTTCAAAACAGCATTTGCTCGCTGAGAAAAGGCGATTGTGACTGTCTTTTAAGGAAACATCCAAAAGCTTGTTTTTATGTTCTGCTGACTGGATTTAGGCTAAATAAGAAGGCAGACACAGTTTTATTTGACTTTGGTGCAGAAATTGTTCAATACAAGCTTGGCTTCAAAACAGCATTTTCTCGCTGAGAAAAGGCGATTATGAGCATAAAAGGATGCTTCAATTACATGCATTTACTGTCTTTTAAGGAAACATCCCACAAGCTTGTTTTTATGTTCTGCTGACTGGATTTAGAATAAATAAGAAGGCAGAGACTATTTTATTTGACTTTGGTGCAGAAATTGTTCAATACAAGCTTGGCTTCAAAACAGCATTTCTCGCTGAGAAAAGGCGATTGCGAGCATAAAAGGATGCTTGAATTACTTGCATTTACTGTTTTTTAAGGAAACATCCCACAAGCTTATTTTTATGTTCTGCTGACTGGATTTAGGCTAAATAAGAAGGCAGACACAGTTTTATTTGAGTTTGGTGCAGAAATTGTTCAATACAAGCTTGGCTTCAAGACAGCATTTTCTCGCTGAGAAAAGGCGATTGCGAGCATAAAAGGATGCTTCAATTACATGCATTTACTGTCTTTTAAGGAAACATCCCACAACCATATTTATGTTCTGCTGAGTGGATTTAGGCTAAATAAGAAGGCAGACACAGTTTTATTTGACTTTGGTGCAGAAATTGTTCAATACAAGCTTGGTTTCAAAACAGCATTTTCTCGCTGAGAAAAGGCGATTATGAGCATAAAAGGATGCTTCAATTACATGCATTTACTGTCTTTTAAGGAAACATCCCACAAGCTCGTTTTTATGTTCTGCTGACTGGATTTAGGCTAAATAAGAAGGCAGACACAGTTTTATTTGACTTTGGTGCAGAAATTTTTCAATACAAGCTTGGCTTCAAAACAGCATTTGCTCGCTGAGAAAAGGCGATTATGAGCATAAAAGGAAGCTTCAATTACATGCATTTACTGTCTTTAAAGGAAAAATCCAACAAGCTTATTTTTATGTTCTGCTGACTGGATTTAGGGTAAATAAAAAGGCAGACACAGTTTTATTTAAGTTTGGTGCAGAAATTGTTCAATACAAGCTTGGCTTCAAAACAGCATTTTCTCGCTGAGAAAAGGCGACAGACTGTCTTTTAAGGAAACATCCAAAAGCTTGTTTTTATGTTCTGCTGACTGGATTTAGGCTAAATAAGAAGGCAGACACAGTTTTATTTGACTTTGGTGCAGAAATTGTTCAATACAAGCTTGGCTTCAAAACAGCATTTCTCGCTGAGAAAAGGCGATTGCGAGCATAAAAGGATGCTTCAATTACATGCATTTACTGTCTTTTAAGGAAACATCCCACAACCATATTTATATGTTCTGCTGAGTGGATTTAGGCTAAATAAGAAGGCAGAAACAGTTTTATTTGAGTTTGGTGCAGAAATTGTTCAATACAAGCTTGGCTTCAAAACAGCATTTTCTCGCTTAGAAAAGGCGATTGCGAGCATAAAAGGATGCTTGAATTACATGCATTTACTGTCTTTTAAGGAAACATCCCACAACCATATTTATATGTTCTGCTGAGTGGATTTAGGCTAAATAAGAAGGCAGACACAGTTTTATTTGAGTTTGGTGGAGAAATTGTTCAAAACAAGCTTCGCTTCAAAACAGCATTTTCTCGCTGGGAAAAGGCGATTTGCGAGCATAAAAGGATGCTTGAATTACATGCATTTACTGTCTTTTAAGGAAACATCCCACAAGCTTATTTTCAGTGTCTCCTGAGTGGATTTAGGCTAAATAAGAAGGCAGACACAGTTTTATTTGACTTTGGTGCAGAAATTGTTCAATACAAGCTTGGCTTCAAAACAGCATTTTCTCGCTGAGAAAAGCCGATTATGAGCATAAAAGGATGCTTGAATTACATGCATTTACTGTCATTTAAGGAAACATCCACAAGCTTGTTTTTATGTTCTGCTGACTGGATTTAGGCTAAAAAGAAGGCAGACACAGTTTTATTTGACTTTGGTGCAGAAATTGTTCAATACAAGCTTGGCTTCAAAACAGCATTTTCTCGCTGAGAAAAGCCGATTATGAGCATAAAAGGATGCTTGAATTACATGCATTTACTGTCTTTTAAGGAAACATCCCACAAGCTTATTTTCAGTGTTTCCTGAGTGGATTTAGGCTAAATAAGAAGGCAGACACAGTTTTATTTGAGTTTGGTGCAGAAATTGTTCAATACAAGCTTGGCTTCAAAACAGCATTTTCTCGCTGAGAAAAGGCGATTGGAAGCATAAAAGGATGCTTGAATTACATGCATTTACTGTCTTTTAAGGAAACATCCCACAACCATATTTATATGTTCTGCTGAGTGGATTTAGGCTAAATAAGAAGGCAGAAACAGTTTTATTTGAGTTTGGTGCAGAAATTGTTCAATACAAGGTTGGCTTCAAAACCGCATTTTCTCGCTGAGAAAAGGCGATTGTGAGCATAAAAGGATGCTTGAATTACATGCATTTACTGTCTTTTAAGGAAACATCCCACAAGCTTATTTTTAGTGTCTCCTGAGTGGATTTAGGCTAAATAAGAAGGCAGACACAGTTTTACTTGAGTTTGGTGCAGAAATTGTTCAATACAAGCTTTGCTTCAAAACAGCATTTCTCGCTGAGAAAAGTCGATTGCGAGCATAAAAGGATGCTTGAATTACATGCATTTACTGTCTTTTAAGGAAACATCCCACAAGCTTATTTTCAGTGTCTCCTGAGTCGATTCAGGCTAAATAAGAAGGCAGACACAGTTTTATTTGACTTTGGTGCAGAAATTGTTCAATACAAGCTTGGCTTCAAAACAGCATTTGCTCGCTGAGAAAAGGCGATTGCGAGCATAAAAGGAAGCTTCAATTACATGCATTTACTGTCTTTAAAGGAAAAATCCAACAAGCTTATTTTTATGTTCTGCTGACTGGATTTAGGCTAAATAAAAAGGCAGACACAGTTTTATTTGACTTTGGTGCAGAAATTGTTCAATACAAGCTTGGCTTCAAAACAGCATTTCCTCGCTGAGAAAAGGCGACAAGAGCATAAAAGGAAGCTTCAATTACATGCATTTACTGTCTTTAAAGGAAAAATCCAACAAGCTTATTTTTATGTTCTGCTGAGTGGATTTAGGCTAAATAAAAAGGCAGACACAGTTTTATTTGACTTTGGTGCAGAAATTGTTCAATACAAGCTTGGCTTCAAAACAGCATTTTCTCGCTGAGAAAAAGCGATTGCGAGCATAAAAGGATGCTTGAATTACATGCATTTACTGTCTTTTAAGGAAACATCCCACAAGCTTATTTTCAGTGTCTCCTGAGTGGATTGAGGCTAAATAAGAAGGCAGACACAGTTTTATTTGACTTTGGTGCAGAAATTGTTCAATACAAGCTTGGCTTCAAAACAGCATTTTCGCTGAGAAAAGGCGATTGCGAGCATAAAAGGATGCTTCAATTACATGCATTTACTGTCTTTTAAGGAAACATCCCACAAGCTTGTTTTTATGTTCTGCTGACTGGATTTAGAATAAATAAGAAGGCAGAGACTATTTTATTTGACTTTGGTGCAGAAATTGTTCAATACAAGCTTGGCTTCAAAACAGCATTTCTCGCTGAGAAAAGGCGATTGCGAGCATAAAAGGATGCTTGAATTACATGCATTTACTGTTTTTTAAGGAAACATCACACAAGCTTGTTTTTATGTTCTGCTGACTGGATTTAGGCTAAATAAGAAGGCAGACACAGTTTTATTTGAGTTTGGTGCAGAAATTGTTCAATACAAGCTTGGTTTCAAGACAGCATTTTCTCGCTGAGAAAAGGCGATTATGAGCATAAAAGGATGCTTGATTACATGCATTTACTGTCTTTTAAGGAAACATCCCACAAGCTTGTTTTTATGTTCTGCTGACTGGATTTAGGCTAAATAAGAAGGCAGACATAGTTTTATTTGACTTTGGTGCAGAAATTGTTCAATACAAGCTTGGCTTCAAAACAGCATTTTCTCGCTGAGAAAAGGCGATTGCATGAGCATAAAAGGATGCTTGAATTACATGCATTTACTGTCTTTTAAGGAAACATCCACAAGCTTATTTTCAGTGTCTCCTGGGTGGATTTAGGCTAAATAAGAAGGCAGACACAGTTTTATTTGAGTTTGGTGCAGAAATTGTTCAATACAAGCTTGGCTTCAAAACAGCATTTTCTCGCTGAGAAAAGGCGATTATGAGCATAAAAGGATGCTTGAATTACATGCATTTACTGTTTTTAAGGAAACATCCCACAAGCTTGTTTTTATGTTCTGCTGACTGGATTTAGGCTAAATAAGAAGGCAGACACAATTTTATTTGACTTTGGTGCAGAAATTGTTCAATACAAGCTTGGCTTCAAAACAGCATTTTCTCGCTGAGAAAAGGCAATTCTGAAAGCATAAAAGGATGCTTGAATTACATGCATTTACTGTCTTTTAAGGAAACATCCCACAAGCTTATTTTCAGTGTCTCCTGAGTGGATTTAGGCTAAATAAGAAGGCAGACACAGTTTTATTTGACTTTGGTGCAGAAATTGTTCAATACAAGCTTGGCTTCAAAACAGCATTTTCTCGCTGAGAAAATGCGATTTGCAGCATAAAAGGATGCTTGAATTACATGCATTTACTGTCTTTTAAGGAAACATCCCACAAGCTTATTTTCAGTGTCTCCTTAGTGGACTTTGGCTAAATAAGAAGGCAGACACAGTTTTTTTATTTTGGTGCAGAAATTGTTCAATATAAGCTTGGCTTCAAAACAGCATTTTCTCGCTGAGAAAAGGCGATTTGTGAGCATAAAAGGATGCTTGAATTACATGCATTTACTGTCTTTTAAGGAAACATCCCACAACCATATTTATATGTTCTGCTGACTGGATTTAGGCTAAATAAGAAGGCAGACACAGTTTTATTTGAGTTTGGAGCAGAAATTGTTCAATACAAGCTTGGCTTTAAAACAGCATTTTCTCGCTGAGAAAAGGCGATTATGAGCATAAAAGGATGCTTGAATTACATGCATTTACTGTCTTTTAAGGAAACATCCCACAAGCTTGTTTTTATGTTCTGCTGACTGGATTTAGGCTAAATAAGAAGGCAGACACAGTTTTATTTGACTTTGGTACAGAAATTGTTCAATACAAGCTTGGCTTCAAAACAGCATTTTCTCGCTGAGAAAAGGCGATTTGCATAAAAGGATGCTTGAATTACATGCATTTACTGTCTTTTAAGGAAACATCCCACAACCATATTTATATGTTCTGCTGAGTGGATTTAGGCTAAATAAGAAGGCAGATAAAGTTTTATTTGAGTTTGGTGCAGAAATTGTTCAATAAAAGCTTGGCTTCAAAACAGCATTTTCTCGCTGAGAAAAGGCGACTGCGAGCACAAAAGCATTTACTGTCTTTTAAGGAAACATCCCACAAGCTTGTTTTTATGTTCTGCTGACTGGATTTAGGCTAAATAAGAAGGCAGACACAGTTTTATTTGACTTTGGTGCAGAAATTGTTCAATACAAGCTTGGCTTCAAAACAGCATTTCTCGCTGAGAAAAGTCGATTGCGAGCATAAAAGGATGCTTGAATTACACGCATTTACTGTCTTTTAAGGAAACATCCCACAAGCTTGTTTTTATGTTCTGCTGACTGGATTTAGGCTAAATAAGAAGGCAGACACAGTTTTATTTGAGTTTGGTGCAGAAATTGTTCAATACAAGCTTGGCTTCAAAACAGCATTTTCTCGCTGAGAAAAGGCGATTGCGAGCATAAAAGGATGCTTGAAATACATGCATTTACTGTCTTTTAAGGAAACATCCCACAAGCTAATTTTCAGTGTCTCCTGAGTGGATTTAGGCTAAATAAGAAGGCAGACACAGTTTTATTTGACTTTGGTGCAGAAATTGTTCAATACAAGCTTGGCTTCAAAACAGCATTTTCTCGCTGAGAAAAGCGATTATGAGCATAAAAGGATGCTTGAATTACATGCATTTACTGTCTTTTAAGCAAAAAATCCAAAAAGCTTGTTTTTATGTTCTGCTGACTGAATGTAGGCTAAATAAGAAGGCAGACACAGTTTTATTTGAGTTTGGTGCAGAAATTATTCAATACAAGCTTGGCTTCAAAACAGAATTTTCTCGCTGAGAAAAGGCGATTGCGAGCATAAATGGATGCTTTAATTACATGCATTTATTGTCTTTTAAGGAATCATTCCACAAGCTTATTTTTAGTCTCTCCTGAGTGGATTTAGGCTAAATAAGAAGGCAGACACAGTTTTATTTGAGTTTGGTGCAGAAATTGTTCAATACAAGCTTGGCTTCAAAACAGCATTTTCTCGCTGAGAAAAGGCGATTGCGAGCATAAAATGATGCTTCAGTTACTTGCATTTACTGTCTTTTAAGGAAACATCCCACAAGCTTGTTTTTATGTTCTGCTGACTGGATTTAGGCTATATAAGAAGGCAGACACAGTTTTATTTGAGTTTGGTGCAGAAATTGTTCAATACAAGCTTGGCTTCAAAACAGCATTTCTCGCTGAGAAAAGGCGATTGCGAGCATAAAAGGATGCTTCAATTACATACATTTACTGTCTTTTAAGGAAACATCCCACAAGCTTGTTTTTATGTTCTGCTGACTGGATTTAGGCTATATAAGAAGGCAGACACAGTTTTATTTGACTTTGGTGCAGAAATTGTTCAATACAAGCTTGGCTTCAAAACAGCATTTCTCGCTGAGAAAAGGCGATTGCGAGCATAAAAGGAAGCTTCAACTACATGCATTTACTGTCTTTTAAGGAAACATCCCACAAGCTTGTTTTTATGTTCTGCTGACTGGATTTAGGCTAAATAAGAAGGCAGACACAGTTTTATTTGACTTTGGTGCAGAAATTGTTCAATACAAGCTTGGCTTCAAAACAGCATTTTCTCGCTGAGAAAAGGCGATTGTGACTGTCTTTTAAGGAAACATCCCACAAGCTTGTTTTTATGTTCTGCTGACTGGATTTAGGCTAAATAAGAAGGCAGACACAGTTTTATTTGAGTTTGGTGCAGAAATTGTTCAATACAAGCTTGGCTTCAAGACAGCATTTTCTCGCTGAGAAAAGGCGACTCGAAAGCACAAAAGGATGCTTGAATTACATGCATTTACTGTCTTTTAAGGAAACATCCCACAAGCTTGTTTTTATGTTCTGCTGACTGGACTTAGGCTAAATAAGAAGGCAGAGACAGTTTTATTTGAGTTTGGTGCAGAAATTGTTCAATACAAGCTTGGTTTCAAAACAGCATTTTCTCGCTGAGAAAAGGCGATTTGAAAGCATAAAAGGATGCTTGAATTACATGCATTTACTGTCTTTTAAGGAAACATCACACAACCATATTTATATGTTCTGCTGAGTGGATTTAGGCTAAATAAGAAGGCAGACACAGTTTTATTTGAGTTTGGTGCAGAAATTGTTCAATACAAGCTTGGCTTCAAGACAGCATTTTCTCGCTGAGAAAAGGCGATTGCGAGCATAAAAGGATGCTTCAATTACATGCATTTACTGTCTTTTAAGGAAACATCCCACAACCATATTTATGTTCTGCTGAGTGGATTTAGGCTAAATAAGAAGGCAGACACAGTTTTATTTGAGTTTGGTGCAGAAATTGTTCAATACAAGCTTGGCTTCAAAACAGCATTTTCTCGCTGAGAAAAGGCGATTGCGAGCATAAAATGATGCTTCAGTTACTTGCATTTACTGTCTTTTAAGGAAACATCCCACAAGCTTGTTTTTATGTTCTGCTGACTGGATTTAGGCTATATAAGAAGGCAGACACAGTTTTATTTGAGTTTGGTGCAGAAATTGTTCAATACAAGCTTGGCTTCAAAACAGCATTTCTCGCTGAGAAAAGGCGATTGCGAGCATAAAAGGATGCTTCAATTACATGCATTTACTGTCTTTTAAGGAAACATCCCACAAGCTTGTTTTTATGTTCTGCTGACTGGATTTAGGCTATATAAGAAGGCAGACACAGTTTTATTTGACTTTGGTGCAGAAATTGTTCAATACAAGCTTGGCTTCAAAACAGCATTTCTCGGTGAGAAAAGCGATTGCGAGCATAAAAGGAAGCTTCAACTACATGCATTTACTGTCTTTTAAGGAAACATCCCACAAGCTTGTTTTTATGTTCTGCTGACTGGATTTAGGCTAAATAAGAAGGCAGACACAGTTTTATTTGACTTTGGTGCATAAATTGTTCAATACAAGCTTGGCTTCAAAACAGCATTTTCTCGCTGAGAAAAGGCGATTATGAGCATAAAAGAATGCTTGATTTACATGCATTTACTGTCTTTTAAGGAAACATCCACAAGCTTGTTTTTACTTTCTGCTGACTGGATTTAGGCTAAATAAGAAGGCAGACACAGTTTTATTTGAGTTTGGTGCAGAAATTGTTCAATACAAGCTTGGCTTCAAAACAGCATTTTCTCGCTGAGAAAAGGCGATTGTGACTGTCTTTTAAGGAAACATCCAAAAGCTTGTTTTTATGTTCTGCTGACTGGATTTAGGCTAAATAAAAATGCAGACACAGTTTTATTTGACTTTGGTGCAGAAATTGTTCAATACAAGCTTGGCTTCAAAACAGCATTTTTCGCTGAGAAAAGGCGATTGTGACTGTCTTTTAAGGAAACATGCAAAAGCTTGTTTTTATGTTCTGCTGACTGGATTTAGGCTAAATAAGAAGGCAGACACAGTTTTATTTGACTTTGGTGCAGAAATTGTTCAATACAAGCTTGGTTTCAAAACAGCATTTTCTCGCTGAGAAAAGGCGATTAAGTGAGCATAAAAGGATGCTTCAATTACATGCATTTACTGTCTTTTAAGGAAACATCCCACAAACTTGTTTTTATGTTCTGCTGACTGGATTTAGAATAAATAAGAAGGCAGAGACAGTTTTATTTGACTTTGGTGCAGAAATTGTTCAATACAAGCTTGGCTTCAAAACAGCATTTTCTCGCTGAGAAAAGGCAATTCTGAGCATAAAAGGATGCTTGAATTACATGCATTTACTGTCTTTTAAGGAAACATCCCACAACCATATTTATATGTTCTGCTGACTGGATTTAGGCTAAATAAGAAGGCAGACACAGTTTTATTTGAGTTTGGAGCAGAAATTGTTCAATACAAGCTTGGCTTTAAAACAGCATTTTCTCGCTGAGAAAAGGCGATTTGCGAAAGCATAAAAGGATGCTTGAATTACATGCATTTACTGTCTTTTAAGGAAACATCCACAAGCTTGTTTTTATGTTCTGCTGACTGGATTTAGGCTAAATAAGAAGGCAGACACAGTTTTATTTGACTTTGGTACAGAAATTGTTCAATACAAGCTTGGCTTCAAAACAGCATTTTCTCGCTGAGAAAAGGCGATTATGAAAGCATAAAAGGATGCTTGAATTACATGCATTTTCTGTCTTTTAAGGAAACATCCCACAAGCTTGTTTTTATGTTCTGCTGACTGGATTTAGGCTAAATAAGAAGGCAGACACAGTTTTATTTGACTTTGGTGCAGAAATTGTTCAATACAAGCTTGGCTTCAAAACAGCATTTTCTCGCTGAGAAAAGGCGATTGAAGTAGCATAAAAGGATGCTTGAATTACATGCATTTACTGTCTTTTAAGGAAACATCCCACAAGCTTATTTTCAGTCTCTCCTGAGTGGATTTAGGCTAAATAAGAAGGCAGACACAGTTTTATTTGAGTTTGGTACAGAAATTGTTCAATGCAAGATTGGCTTCAAAACAGCATTTGCTCGCTGAGAAAAGGCGATTGCGAGCATAAAAGGATGCTTGAATTACATGCATTTACTGTCTTTTAAGGAAACATCCCACAAGCTTGTTTTTATGTTCTGCTGACTGGATTGAGGCTAAATAAGAAGGCAGACACAGTTTTATTTGAGTTTGGTGCAGAAATTGTTCAATACAAGCTTGGTTTAAAACAGCATTTTCTCGCTGAGAAAAGGCGATTTGCAGCATAAAAGGATGCTTGAATTACATGCATTTACTGTCTTTTAAGGAAACATCCCACAAGCTTGTTTTTATGTTCTGCTGACTGGATTTAGGCTAAATAAGAAGGCAGACACAGTTTTATTTGACTTTGGTGCAGAAATTGTTCAATAAAAGCTTGGCTTCAAAACAGCATTTTCTCGCTGAGAAAAGGCGATTACGAGCATAAAAGGATGCTTGATTTACATGCATTTACTGTCTTTTAAGGAAACATCCCACAAGCTTGTTTTTATGTTCTGCTGACTGGATTTAGGCTAAATAAGAAGGCAGACACAGTTTTATTTGACTTTGGTGCAGAAATTGTTCAATACAAGCTTGGCTTCAAAACAGCATTTTCTCGCTGAGAAAAGGCGATTATGAGCATAAAAGGATGCTTGAAATACATGCATTTACTGTATTTTAAGGAAACATCCCACAAGCTTATTTTCAGTGTCTCCTGAGTGGATTTAGGCTAAATAAGAAGGCAGACACAGTTTTATTTGACTTTGGTGCAGAAATTGTTCAATACAAGCTTGGCTTCAAAACAGCATTTTCTCGCTGAGAAAAGGCGATTGCGAGCATAAAAGGATGCTTGAATTACATGCATTTACTGTCTTTTAAGGAAACATCCCACAACCATATTTATATGTTCTGCTGAGTGGATTTAGGCTAAATAAGAAGGCAGACACAGTTTTATTTGAGTTTGGTGCAGAAATTGTTCAATACAAGCTTGGCTTCAAAACAGCATTTTCTCGCTGAGAAAAGCGATTATGAAGCATAAAAGGATGCTTGAATTACATGCATTTACTGTCTTTTAAGGAAACATCACACAACCATATTTATATGTTCTGCTGAGTGGATTTAGGCTAAATAAGAAGGCAGACACAGTTTTATTTGAGTTTGGTGCAGAAATTGTTCAATACAAGCTTGGCTTCAAAACAGCATTTTCTCGCTTAGAAAAGGCGATTGCGAGCATAAAAGGATGCTTGAATTACATTCATTTACTGTCTTTTAAGGAAACATCCCACAAGCTTATTTTCAGTCTCTCCTGACTGGATTTAGGCTAAATAAGAAGGCAGACACAGTTTTATTTGAGTTTGGTGCAGAAATTGTTCAATACAAGCTTGGCTTCAAAACAGCATTTCTCGCTGAGAAAAGGCGATTGCGAGCATAAAAGGATGCTTGAATTACTTGCATTTACTGTTTTTTAAGGAAACATCCCACAAGCTTGTTTTTATGTTCTGCTGACTCGATTTAGGCTAAATAAGAAGGCACACACAGTTTTATTTGAGTTTGGTGCAGAAATTGTTCAATACAAGCTTGGCTTCAAGACAGCATTTTCTCGCTGAGAAAGGCGATTATGAGCATAAAAGGATGCTTCAATTACATGCATTTACTGTCTTTTAAGGAAACATCCCACAAGCTTGTTTTTATGTTCTGCTGATTGGTTTTAGGCTAAATAAGAAGGCAGACACAGTTTTATTTGACTTTGGTGCAGAAATTGTTCAATACAAGCTTGGCTTCAAAACAGCATTTCTCGCTGAGAAAAGGCGATTGCGAGCATAAAAGGATGCTTCAATTACATGCATTTACTGTCTTTTAAGGAAACATCCCACAAACTTGTTTTTATGTTCTGCTGACTGTATTTAGAATAAATAAGAAGGCAGAGACTATTTTATTTGACTTTGGTGCAGAAATTGTTCAATACATGCTTGGCTTCAAAACAGCATTTCTCGCTGAGAAAAGGCGATTGCGAGCATAAAAGGATGCTTGAATTACTTGCATTTACTGTTTTTTAAGGAAACATCCCACAAGCTTGTTTTTATGTTCTGCTGACTCGATTTAGGCTAAATAAGAAGGCACACACAGTTTTATTTGAGTTTGGTGCAGAAATTGTTCAATACAAGCTTGGCTTCAAGACAGCATTTTCTCGCTGAGAAAAGGCGATTCTGAGCATAAAAGGATGCTTCAATTACATGCATTTACTGTCTTTTAAGGAAACATCCCACAACCATATTTATGTTCTGCTGAGTGGATTTAGGCTAAATAAGAAGGCAGACACAGTTTTATTTGACTTTGGTGCAGAAATTGTTCAATACAAGCTTGATTCAAAACAGCATTTTTCGCTGAGAAAAGGCGATTATGAGCATAAAATGATGCTTCAGTTACTTGCATTTACTGTCTTTTAAGGAAACATCCACAAGCTTGTTTTTATGTTCTGCTGACTGGATTTAGGCTATATAAGAAGGCAGACACAGTTTTATTTGACTTTGGTGCAGAAATTGTTCAATACAAGCTTGGCTTCAAAACAGCATTTCTCGCTGAGAAAAGGCGATTGCGAGCATAAAAGGAAGCTTCAATTACATGCATTTACTGTCTTTTAAGGAAACATCCCACAAGCTTGTTTTTATGTTCTGCTGACTGGATGTAGGCTAAATAAGAAGGCAGACACAGTTTTATTTGAGTTTGGTGCAGAAATTGTTCAATACAAGCTTGGCTTCAAAACAGCATTTTCTCGCTGAGAAAAGGCGATTGCGAGCATAAATGGATGCTTTAATTACATGCATTTATTGTCTTTTAAGGAAACATTCCACAAGCTTATTTTCAGTCTCTCCTGAGTGGATTTAGGCTAAATAAGAAGGCAGACACAGTTTTATTTGAGTTTGGTGCAGAAATTGTTCAATACAAGCTTGGCTTCAAAACAGCATTTTCTCGCTTAGAAAAGGCGATTGCGAGCATAAAAGGATGCTTGAATTACATTCATTTACTGTCTTTTAAGGAAACATCCCACAAGCTTATTTTCAGTCTCTCCTGACTGGATTTAGGCTAAATAAGAAGGCAGACACAGTTTTATTTGAGTTTGGTGCAGAAATTGTTCAATAAAAGCTTGGCTTCAAAACAGCATTTTCTCGCTGAGAAAAGGCGACTGCGAGCACAAAAGCATTTACTGTCTTTTAAGGAAACATCCCACAAGCTTGTTTTTATGTTCTGCTGACTGGATTTAGGCTAAATAAGAAGGCAGATAAAGTTTTATTTGAGTTTGGTGCAGAAATTGTTCAATAAAAGCTTGGCTTCAAAACAGCATTTTCTCGCTGAGAAAAGGCGACTGCGAGCACAAAAGCATTTACTGTCTTTTAAGGAAACATCCCACAAGCTTGTTTTTATGTTCTGCTGACTGGATTTAGGCTAAATAAGAAGGCAGACACAGTTTTATTTGACTTTGGTGCAGAAATTGTTCAATACAAGCTTGGCTTCAAAACAGCATTTCTCGCTGAGAAAAGTCGATTGCGAGCATAAAATGATGCTTCAGTTACTTGCATTTACTGTCTTTTAAGGAAACATCCCACAAGCTTGTTTTTATGTTCTGCTGACTGGATTTAGGCTATATAAGAAGGCAGACACAGTTTTATTTGAGTTTGGTGCAGAAATTGTTCAATACAAGCTTGGCTTCAAAACAGCATTTCTCGCTGAGAAAAGGCGATTGCGAGCATAAAAGGATGCTTCAATTACATACATTTACTGTCTTTTAAGGAAACATCCCACAAGCTTGTTTTTATGTTCTGCTGACTGGATTTAGGCTATATAAGAAGGCAGACACAGTTTTATTTGACTTTGGTGCAGAAATTGTTCAATACAAGCTTGGCTTCAAAACAGCATTTTCGCTGAGAAAAGGCGATTGCGAGCATAAAAGGAAGCTTCAACTACATGCATTTACTGTCTTTTAAGGAAACATCCCACAAGCTTGTTTTTATGTTCTGCTGACTGGATTTAGGCTAAATAAGAAGGCAGAGACAGTTTTATTTGAGTTTGGTGCAGAAATTGTTCAATACAAGCTTGGCTTCAAAACAGCATTTTCTCGCTGAGAAAAGGCGATTGCGAGCATAAAAGGATGCTTGAATTACATGCATTTACTGTCTTTTAAGGAAACATCACACAACCATATTTATATGTTCTGCTGAGTGGATTTAGGCTAAATAAGAAGGCAGACACAGTTTTATTTGAGTTTGGTGCAGAAATTGTTCAATACAAGCTTGGCTTCAAGACAGCATTTTCTCGCTGAGAAAAGGCGATTATGAGCATAAAAGGATGCTTCAATTACATGCATTTACTGTCTTTTAAGGAAACATCCCACAACCATATTTATGTTCTGCTGAGTGGATTTAGGCTAAATAAGAAGGCAGACACAGTTTTATTTGACTTTGGTGCAGAAATTGTTCAATACAAGCTTGGCTTCAAAACAGCATTTGCTCGCTGAGAAAAGGCGATTCTGCGAGCATAAAAGGAAGATTCAATTACATGCATTTACTGTCTTTAAAGGAAAAATCCAACAAGCTTATTTTTATGTTCTGCTGACTGGATTTAGGGTAAATAAAAAGGCAGACACAGTTTTATTTGAGTTTGGTGCAGAAATTGTTCAATACAAGCTTGGCTTCAAAACAGCATTTTCTCGCTGAGAAAAGGCGATTATGAGCATAAAAGGATGCTTGAATTACATGCATTTACTGTCTTTTAAGGAAACATTCCACAAGCTTATTTTCAGTCTCTCCTGAGTGGATTTAGGCTAAATAAGAAGGCAGACACAGTTTTATTTGAGTTTGGTGCAGAAATTGTTCAATACAAGCTTGGCTTCAAAACAGCATTTTCTCGCTGAGAAAAGGCGATTGCGAGCATAAAATGATGCTTCAGTTACTTGCATTTACCGTCTTTTAAGGAAACATCCCACAAGCTTGTTTTTATGTTCTGCTGACTGGATTTAGGCTATATAAGAAGGCAGACACAGTTTTATTTGAGTTTGGTGCAGAAATTGTTCAATACAAGCTTGGCTTCAAAACAGCATTTCTCGCTGAGAAAAGGCGATTGCGAGCATAAAAGGATGCTTCAATTACATGCATTTACTGTCTTTTAAGGAAACATCCCACAAGCTTGTTTTTATGTTCTGCTGACTGGATTTAGGCTATATAAGAAGGCAGACACAGTTTTATTTGACTTTGGTGCAGAAATTGTTCAATACAAGCTTGGCTTCAAAACAGCATTTCTCGGTGAGAAAAGGCGATTGCGAGCATAAAAGGAAGCTTCAACTACATGCATTTACTGTCTTTTAAGGAAACATCCCACAAGCTTGTTTTTATGTTCTGCTGACTGGATTTAGGCTAAATAAGAAGGCAGACACAGTTTTATTTGACTTTGGTGCATAAATTGTTCAATACAAGCTTGGCTTCAAAACAGCATTTTCTCGCTGAGAAAAGGCGATTGCGAGCATAAAAGAATGCTTGATTTACATGCATTTACTGTCTTTTAAGGAAACATCCCACAAGCTTGTTTTTACTTTCTGCTGACTGGATTTAGGCTAAATAAGAAGGCAGACACAGTTTTATTTGAGTTTGGTGCAGAAATTGTTCAATACAAGCTTGGCTTCAAAACAGCATTTTCTCGCTGAGAAAAGGCGATTGTGACTGTCTTTTAAGGAAACATCCAAAAGCTTGTTTTTATGTTCTGCTGACTGGATTTAGGCTAAATAAAAATGCAGACACAGTTTTATTTGACTTTGGTGCAGAAATTGTTCAATACAAGCTTGGCTTCAAAACAGCATTTTCTCGCTGAGAAAAGGCGATTGTGACTGTCTTTTTAAGGAAACATGCAAAAGCTTGTTTTTATGTTCTGCTGACTGGATTTAGGCTAAATAAGAAGGCAGACACAGTTTTATTTGACTTTGGTGCAGAAATTGTTCAATACAAGCTTGGCTTCAAAACAGCATTTTTCGCTGAGAAAAGGCGATTATGAGCATAAAAGGATGCTTCAATTACATGCATTTACTGTCTTTTAAGGAAACATCCCACAAACTTGTTTTTATGTTCTGCTGACTGGATTTAGAATAAATAAGAAGGCAGAGACAGTTTTATTTGACTTTGGTGCAGAAATTGTTCAATACAAGCTTGGCTTCAAAACAGCATTTTTTCGCTGAGAAAAGGCGATTGCGAAAGCATAAAAGGATGCTTGAATTACATGCATTTACTGTCTTTTAAGGAAACATCCCACAACCATATTTATATGTTCTGCTGACTGGATTTAGGCTAAATAAGAAGGCAGACACAGTTTTATTTGACTTTGGTGCAGAAATTGTTCAATACAAGCTTGGCTTCAAAACAGCATTTTCTCGCTGAGAAAAGGCGATTGCGAGCATAAAAGGATGCTTGAATTACATGCATTTACTGTCTTTTAAGGAAACATCCCACAACCATATTTATATGTTCTGCTGAGTGGATTTAGGCTAAATAAGAAGGCAGACACAGTTTTATTTGAGTTTGGTGCAGAAATTGTTCAATACAAGCTTGGCTTCAAAACAGCATTTCTCGCTGAGAAAAGACGATTGCGAGCATAAATGGATGCTTGATTACATGCATTTACTGTCTTTTAAGGAAACATCCCACAAGCTTATTTTCAGTCTCTCCTGAGTGCATGTCGGCTAAATAAGAAGGCAGACACAGTTTTATTTGAGTTTGGTGCAGAAATTGTTCAATACAAGCTTGGCTTCAAAACAGCATTTTCTCGATGAGAAAAGGCGATTCTGAGCATAAAAGGATGCTTGAATTACATGCATTTACTGTCTTTTAAGGAAACATCACACATATATTTATATGTTCTGCTGAGTGGATTTAGGCTAAATAAGAAGGCAGACACAGTTTTATTTGAGTTTGGTGCAGAAATTGTTCAATACAAGCTTGGCTTCAAAACAGCATTTTCTCGCTTAGAAAAGGCGATTGCGAGCATAAAAGGATGCTTGAATTACATTCATTTACTGTCTTTTAAGGAAACATCCCACAAGCTTATTTTCAGTCTCTCCTGACTGGATTTAGGCTAAATAAGAAGGCAGACACAGTTTTATTTGAGTTTGGTGCAGAAATTGTTCAATACAAGCTTGGCCTCAAAACAGCATTTTCGCTGAGAAAAGGCGATTGCGAGCATAAAAGGATGCTTGAATTACTTGCATTTACTGTTTTTAAGGAAACATCCCACAAGCTTGTTTTTATGTTCTGCTGACTCGATTTAGGCTAAATAAGAAGGCACACACAGTTTTATTTGAGTTTGGTGCAGAAATTGTTCAATACAAGCTTGGCTTCAAGACAGCATTTTCTCGCTGAGAAAAGGCGATTGCGAGCATAAAAGGATGCTTCAATTACATGCATTTACTGTCTTTTAAGGAAACATCCCACAACCATATTTATGTTCTGCTGAGTGGATTTAGGCTAAATAAGAAGGCAGACACAGTTTTATTTGACTTTGGTGCAGAAATTGTTCAATACAAGCTTGGCTTCAAAACAGCATTTGCTCGCTGAGAAAAGGCGATTGCGAGCAAAAAAGGAAGATTCAATTACATGCATTTACTGTCTTTAAAGGAAAAATCCAACAAGCTTATTTTTATGTTCTGCTGACTGGATTTAGGGTAAATAAAAAGGCAGACACAGTTTTATTTGAGTTTGGTGCAGAAATTGTTCAATACAAGCTTGGCTTCAAAACAGCATTTTCTCGCTGAGAAAAGGCGATTGCGAGCATAAAAGGATGCTTGAATTACATGCATTTACTGTCTTTTAAGGAAACATTCCACAAGCTTATTTTCAGTCTCTCCTGAGTGGATTTAGGCTAAATAAGAAGGCAGACACAGTTTTATTTGAGTTTGGTGCAGAAATTGTTCAATACAAGCTTGGCTTCAAAACAGCATTTTCTCGCTGAGAAAAGGCGATTGCGAGCATAAAATGATGCTTCAGTTACTTGCATTTACTGTCTTTTAAGGAAACATCCCACAAGCTTGTTTTTATGTTCTGCTGACTGGATTTAGGCTATATAAGAAGGCAGACACAGTTTTATTTGAGTTTGGTGCAGAAATTGTTCAATACAAGCTTGGCTTCAAAACAGCATTTCTCGCTGAGAAAAGGCGATTGCGAGCATAAAAGGAAGCTTCAACTACATGCATTTACTGTCTTTTAAGGAAACATCCCACAAGCTTGTTTTTATGTTCTGCTGACTGGATTTAGGCTAAATAAGAAGGCAGACACAGTTTTATTTGACTTTGGTGCATAAATTGTTCAATACAAGCTTGGCTTCAAAACAGCATTTTCTCACTGAGAAAAGGCGATTGCGAGCATAAAAGAATGCTTGAATTACTTGCATTTACTGTCTTTTAAGGAAACATCCCACAAGCTTGTTTTTACTTTCTGCTGACTGGATTTAGGCTAAATAAGAAGGCAGACACAGTTTTATTTGAGTTTGGTGCAGAAATTGTTCAATACAAGCTTGGCTTCAAAACAGCATTTTCTCGCTGAGAAAAGGCGATTGTGACTGTCTTTTAAGGAAACATCCAAAAGCTTGTTTTTATGTTCTGCTGACTGGATTTAGGCTAAATAAAAAGGCAGACACAGTTTTATTTGACTTTGGTGCAGAAATTGTTCAATACAAGCTTGGCTTCAAAACAGCATTTTCTCGCTGAGAAAAGGCGATTGTGACTGTCTTTTAAGGAAACATGCAAAAGCTTGTTTTTATGTTCTGCTGACTGGATTTAGGCTAAATAAGAAGGCAGACACAGTTTTATTTGACTTTGGTGCAGAAATTGTTCAATACAAGCTTGGCTTCAAAACAGCATTTTCTCGCTGAGAAAAGGCGATTTGAGCATAAAAGGATGCTTGAATTACATGCATTTACTGTCTTTTAAGGAAACATCCCACAACCATATTTATATGTTCTGCTGAGTGGATTTAGGCTAAATAAGAAGGCAGACACAGTATTATTTGAGTTTGGTGCAGAAATTGTTCAAAAAAAGCTTGGCTTCAAAATAGCATTTTCTCTCTGAGAAAAGGCGACTGCGAGCACAAAAGCATTTACTGTCTTTTAAGGAAACATCCCACAAGCTTATTTTTATGTTCTGCTGACTGGATTTAGGCTAAATAAGAAGGCAGACACAGTTGTATTTGACTTTGGTGCAGAAATTGTTCAATACAAGCTTGGCTTCAAAACAGCATTTTCTCGCTGAGAAAAGGCGATTGCGAGCATAAAAGGATGCTTGAATTACATGCATTTACTGTCTTTCAAGGAAACATCCCACAAGCTTATTTTCAGTGTCTCCTGAGTGGATTTAGGCTAAATAAGAAGGCAGACAAAGTTTTATTTGAGTTTGGTGCAGAAATTGTTCAATAAAAGCTTGGCTTCAAAACAGCATTTTTCGCTGAGAAAAGGCGACTCTGAGCACAAAAGCATTTACTGTCTTTTAAGGAAACATCCCACAAGCTTGTTTTTATGTTCTGCTGACTGGATTTAGGCTAAATAAGAAGGCAGACACAGTTTTATTTGACTTTGGTGCAGAAATTGTTCAATACAAGCTTGGCTTCAAAACAGCATTTTCTCGCTGAGAAAAGTCGACTCAAGTAGCACAATAGGATGCTTGAATTACATGCATTAACTGTCTTTTAAGGAAACATCCCACAAGCTTGTTTTTATGTTCTGCTGACTGGATTTAGGCTAAATAAGAAGGCAGACACAGTTTTATTTGACTTTGGTGCAGAAATTGTTCAATACAAGCTTGGCTTCAAAACAGCATTTTCGCTGAGAAAAGGCGATATCGAGCATAAAAGGATGCTTCAATTACATGCATTTACTGTCTTTTAAGGAAACATCCCACAAACTTGTTTTTATGTTCTGCTGACTGGATTTAGAATAAATAAGAAGGCAGAGACTATTTTATTTGACTTTGGTGCAGAAATTGTTCAATACAAGCTTGGCTTCAAAACAGCATTTTCTCGCTGAGAAAAGGCGATTGTGACTGTCTTTTAAGGAAACATCCCACAAGCTTGTTTTTATGTTCTGCTGACTGGATTTAGGCTAAATAAGAAGGCAGACACAGTTTTATTTGAGTTTGGTGCAGAAATTGTTCAATACAAGCTTGGCTTCAAGACAGCATTTTCTCGCTGAGAAAAGGCGACTGCGAGCACAAAAGGATGCTTGAATTACATGCATTTACTGTCTTTTAAGGAAACATCCAAAAGCTTGTTTTTATGTTCTGCTGACTGGATTTAGGCTAAATAAGAAGGCAGACACAGTTTTATTTGACTTTGGTGCAGAAATTGTTCAATACAAGCTTGGCTTCAAAACAGCATTTCTCGCTGAGAAAAGGCGATTGCGAGCATAAAAGGATGCTTCAATTACATGCATTTACTGTCTTTTAAGGAAACATCACACAACCATATTTATATGTTCTGCTGAGTGGATTTAGGCTAAATAAGAAGGCAGACACAGTTTTATTTGAGTTTGGTGCAGAAATTGTTCAATACAAGCTTGGCTTCAAAACAGCATTTTCTGGCTTAGAAAAGCCGATTTGCGAGCATAAAAGGATGCTTGAATTACATTCATTTACTGTCTTTTAAGGAAACATCCACAAGCTTATTTTCAGTCTCTCCTGACTGGATTTAGGCTAAATAAGAAGGCAGACACAGTTTTATTTGAGTTTGGTGCAGAAATTGTTCAATACAAGCTTGGCTTCAAAACAGCATTTCTCGCTGAGAAAAGGCGATTCATGAGCATA
The DNA here is from genome assembly GCA_033026295.1 of Channa striata. NCBI lineage: Eukaryota > Metazoa > Chordata > Actinopteri > Anabantiformes > Channidae > Channa > Channa striata. Next base: position 114,319 of record JAUPFM010000084.1, read on the forward strand.
AAAGGATGCTTGAATTACTTGCATTTACTGTCTTTTAAGGAAACATCCCACAAGCTTGTTTTTTTATGTTCTGCTGACTCGATTTAGGCTAAATAAAAAGGCACACACAGTTTTATTTGAGTTTGGTGCAGAAATTGTTCAATACAAGCTTGGCTTCAAGACAGCATTTTCTCGCTGAGAAAAGGCGATTCTGAAAGCATAAAAGGATGCTTGAATTACATTCATTTACTGTCTTTTAAGGAAACATCCCACAAGCTTATTTTCAGTCTCTCCTGACTGGATTTAGGCTAAATAAGAAGGCAGACACAGTTTTATTTGAGTTTGGTGCAGAAATTGTTCAATACAAGCTTGGCTTCAAAACAGCATTTTCTCGCTTAGAAAAGGCGATTGCGAGCATAAAAGGATGCTTGAATTACATTCATTTACTGTCTTTTAAGGAAACATCCCACAAGCTTATTTTCAGTCTCTCCTGACTGGATTTAGGCTAAATAAGAAGGCACACACAGTTTTATTTGAGTTTGGTGCAGAAATTGTTCAATACAAGCTTGGCTTCAAAACAGCATTTGCTCGCTGAGAAAAGGCGATTGCGAGCATAAAAGGAAGCTTCAATTACATGCATTTACTGTCTTTAAAGGAAAAATCCAACAAGCTTATTTTTATGTTCTGCTGACTGGATTTAGGGTAAATAAAAAGGCAAACACAGTTTTATTTGAGTTTGGTGCAGAAATTGTTCAATACAAGCTTGGCTTCAAAACAACCTTTTTTCGCTGAAAAAAGGCGATTGTGACTGTCTTTTAAGGAAACATCCAAAAGCTTGTTTTTATGTTCTGCTGACTGGATTTAGGCTAAATAAGAAGGCAGACACAGTTTTATTTGACTTTGGTGCAGAAATTGTTCAATACAAGCTTGGCTTCAAAACAGCATTTTCTCGCTGAGAAAAGGCGATTGTAGCATAAAAGGATGCTTGAATTACATGCATTTACTGTCTTTTAAGCAAAAAATCCAAAAAGCTTGTTTTTATGTTCTGCTGACTGAATGTAGGCTAAATAAGAAGGCAGACACAGTTTTATTTGAGTTTGGTGCAGAAATTGTTCAATAAAAGCTTGGCTTCAAAACAGAATTTTTCGCTGAGAAAAGGCGATTGCGAGCATAAATGGATGCTTTAATTACATGCATTTATTGTCTTTTAAGGAATCATTCCACAAGCTTATTTTCAGTCTCTCCTGAGTGGATTTAGGCTAAATAAGAAGGCAGACACAGTTTTATTTGAGTTTGGTGCAGAAATTGTTCAATACAAGCTTGGCTTCAAAACAGCATTTTCTCGCTGAGAAAAGGCGTTACTGAGCATAAAATGATGCTTCAGTTACTTGCATTTACTGTCTTTTAAGGAAACATCCCACAAGCTTGTTTTTATGTTCTGCTGACTGGATTTAGGCTATATAAGAAGGCAGACACAGTTCTATTTGACTTTGGTGCAGAAATTGTTCAATACAAGCTTGGCTTCAAAACAGCATTTTCTCGCTGAGAAAAGGCGATTGTGACTGTCTTTTAAGGAAACATCCAAAAGCTTGTTTTTATGTTCTGCTGACTGGATTTAGGCTAAATAAGAAGGCAGACACAGTTTTATTTGAGTTTGGTGCAGAAATTGTTCAATACAAGCTTGGCTTCAAAACAGCATTTTCTCGCTGAGAAAAGGCGATTTGAGCATAAAAGGATGCTTGAATTACATGCATTTACTGTCTTTTAAGGAAACATCCCACAACCATATTTATATGTTCTGCTGAGTGGATTTAGGCTAAATAAGAAGGCAGAAACAGTTTTATTTGAGTTTGGTGCAGAAATTGTTCAATACAAGCTTGGCTTCAAAACAGCATTTTCTCGCTGAGAAAAGGCGATTATGAGCATAAAAGGAAGCTTGAATTACATGCATTTACTGTCTTTTAAGGAAACATCCCACAAGCTTGTTTTTATGTTCTGCTGACTGGATGTAGGCTAAATAAGAAGGCAGACACAGTTTTATTTGAGTTTGGTGCAGAAATTGTTCAATACAAGCTTGGCTTCAAAACAGCATTTTTCGCTGAGAAAAGGCGATTGCAGCATAAATGGATGCTTTAATTACATGCATTTATTGTCTTTTAAGGAAACATTCCACAAGCTTATTTTCATTCTCTCCTGAGTGGATTTAGGCTAAATAAGAAGGCAGACACAGTTTTATTTGAGTTTGGTGCAGAAATTGTTCAATACAAGCTTGGCTTCAAAACAGCATTTTCTCGCTGAGAAAAGGCGATTGTGACTGTCTTTTAAGGAAACATCCAAAAGCTTGTTTTTATGTTCTGCTGACTGGATTTAGGCTAAATAAGAAGGCAGACACAGTTTTATTTGACTTTGGTGCAGAAATTGTTCAATACAAGCTTGGCTTCAAAACAGCATTTTCTCGCTGAGAAAAGGCGATTTGAGCATAAAAGAATGCTTGAATTACATGCATTTACTGTCTTTTAAGCAAAAATCCAAAAGCTTGTTTTTATGTTCTGCTGACTGAATGTAGGCTAAATAAGAAGGCAGACACAGTTTTATTTGAGTTTGGTGCAGAAATTGTTCAATACAAGCTTGGCTTCAAAACAGCATTTTCTCGCTGAGAAAAGGCGATTGTGACTGTCTTTTAAGGAAACATCCAAAAGCTTGTTTTTATGTTCTGCTGACTGGATTTAGGCTAAATAAGAAGGCAGACACAGTTTTATTTGACTTTGGTGCAGAAATTGTTCAATACAAGCTTGGCTTCAAAACAGCATTTCTCGCTGAGAAAAGGCGATTGCGAGCATAAAAGGATGCTTCAATTACATGCATTTACTGTCTTTTAAGGAAACATCCCACAAGCTTGTTTTTATGTTCTGCTGACTCGATTTAGGCTAAATAAGAAGGCACACACAGTTTTATTTGAGTTTGGTGCAGAAATTGTTCAATACAAGCTTGGCTTCAAGACAGCATTTTCTCGCTGAGAAAAGGCGATTGCGAGCATAAAAGGATGCTTCAATTACATGCATTTACTGTCTTTTAAGGAAACATCCCACAACCATATTTATGTTCTGCTGACTGGATTTAGGCTAAATAAGAAGGCAGACACAGTTTTATTTGACTTTGGTGCAGAAATTGTTCAATACAAGCTTGGCTTCAAAACAGCATTTTCTCGCTGAGAAAAGGCGATTATGAGCATAAAAGGATGCTTGAATTACATGCATTTACTGTCTTTTAAGGAAACATCCCACAAGCTTGTTTTTATGTTCTGCTGACTGGATGTAGGCTAAATAAGAAGGCAGACACAGTTTTATTTGAGTTTGGTGCAGAAATTGTTCAATACAAGCTTGGCTTCAAAACAGCATTTTCTCGCTGAGAAAAGGCGATTCTGAGCATAAATGGATGCTTTAATTACATGCATTTATTGTCTTTTAAGGAAACATTCCACAAGCTTATTTTCATTCTCTCCTGAGTGGATTTAGGCTAAATAAGAAGGCAGACACAGTTTTATTTGAGTTTGGTGCAGAAATTGTTCAATACAAGCTTGGCTTTAAAACAGCATTTTCTCGCTGAGAAAAGGCGATTAAGTAGCATAAATGGATGCTTTAATTACATGCATTTATTGTCTTTTAAGGAAACATTCCACAAGCTTATTTTCATTCTCTCCTGAGTGGATTTAGGCTAAATAAGAAGGCAGACACAGTTTTATTTGAGTTTGGTGCAGAAATTGTTCAATACAAGCTTGGTTTCAAAACAGCATTTTCTCGCTGAGAAAAGGCGATTGTGACTGTCTTTTAAGGAAACATCCAAAAGCTTGTTTTTATGTTCTGCTGACTGGATTTAGGCTAAATAAGAAGGCAGACACAGTTTTATTTGACTTTGGTGCAGAAATTGTTCAATACAAGCTTGGCTTCAAAACAGCATTTTCTCGCTGAGAAAAGGCGATTTGAAAGCATAAAAGGATGCTTGAATTACATGCATTTACTGTCTTTTAAGGAAACATCCCACAACCATATTTATATGTTCTGCTGAGTGGATTTAGGCTAAATAAGAAGGCAGACACAGTATTATTTGAGTTTGGTGCAGAAATTGTTCAAAAAAGCTTGGCTTCAAAATAGCATTTTCTCTCTGAGAAAAGGCGACTCTGCAGCACAAAAGCATTTACTGTCTTTTAAGGAAACATCCCACAAGCTTATTTTTATGTTCTGCTGACTGGATTTAGGCTAAATAAGAAGGCAGACACAGTTGTATTTGACTTTGGTGCAGAAATTGTTCAATACAAGCTTGGCTTCAAAACAGCATTTTCTCGCTGAGAAAAGGCGATTGCGAGCATAAAAGGATGCTTGAATTACATGCATTTACTGTCTTTCAAGGAAACATCCCACAAGCTTATTTTCAGTGTCTCCTGAGTGGATTTAGGCTAAATAAGAAGGCAGACAAAGTTTTATTTGAGTTTGGTGCAGAAATTGTTCAATAAAAGCTTGGCTTCAAAACAGCATTTTCTCGCTGAGAAAAGGCGACTGCGAGCACAAAAGCATTTACTGTCTTTTAAGGAAACATCCCACAAGCTTGTTTTTATGTTCTGCTGACTGGATTTAGGCTAAATAAGAAGGCAGACACAGTTTTATTTGACTTTGGTGCAGAAATTGTTCAATACAAGCTTGGCTTCAAAACAGCATTTTCTCGCTGAGAAAAGTCGACTCATGAGCACAATAGGATGCTTGAATTACATGCATTAACTGTCTTTTAAGGAAACATCCACAAGCTTGTTTTTATGTTCTGCTGACTGGATTTAGGCTAAATAAGAAGGCAGACACAGTTTTATTTGACTTTGGTGCAGAAATTGTTCAATACAAGCTTGGCTTCAAAACAGCATTTCTCGCTGAGAAAAGGCGATATCGAGCATAAAAGGATGCTTCAATTACATGCATTTACTGTCTTTTAAGGAAACATCCCACAAACTTGTTTTTATGTTCTGCTGACTGGATTTAGAATAAATAAGAAGGCAGAGACTATTTTATTTGACTTTGGTGCAGAAATTGTTCAATACAAGCTTGGCTTCAAAACAGCATTTTCTCGCTGAGAAAAGGCGATTGTGACTGTCTTTTAAGGAAACATCCCACAAGCTTGTTTTTATGTTCTGCTGACTGGATTTAGGCTAAATAAGAAGGCAGACACAGTTTTATTTGAGTTTGGTGCAGAAATTGTTCAATACAAGCTTGGCTTCAAGACAGCATTTTCTCGCTGAGAAAAGGCGACTCATGAGCACAAAAGGATGCTTGAATTACATGCATTTACTGTCTTTTAAGGAAACATCCAAAAGCTTGTTTTTATGTTCTGCTGACTGGATTTAGGCTAAATAAGAAGGCAGACACAGTTTTATTTGACTTTGGTGCAGAAATTGTTCAATACAAGCTTGGCTTCAAAACAGCATTTCTCGCTGAGAAAAGGCGATTGCGAGCATAAAAGGATGCTTCAATTACATGCATTTACTGTCTTTTAAGGAAACATCACACAACCATATTTATATGTTCTGCTGAGTGGATTTAGGCTAAATAAGAAGGCAGACACAGTTTTATTTGAGTTTGGTGCAGAAATTGTTCAATACAAGCTTGGCTTCAAAACAGCATTTTCTGGCTTAGAAAAGCCGATTGCGAGCATAAAAGGATGCTTGAATTACATTCATTTACTGTCTTTTAAGGAAACATCCCACAAGCTTATTTTCAGTCTCTCCTGACTGGATTTAGGCTAAATAAGAAGGCAGACACAGTTTTATTTGAGTTTGGTGCAGAAATTGTTCAATACAAGCTTGGCTTCAAAACAGCATTTCTCGCTGAGAAAAGGCGATTGCGAGCATAAAAGGATGCTTGAATTACTTGCATTTACTGTCTTTTAAGGAAACATCCCACAAGCTTGTTTTTATGTTCTGCTGACTCGATTTAGGCTAAATAAAAAGGCACACACAGTTTTATTTGAGTTTGGTGCAGAAATTGTTCAATACAAGCTTGGCTTCAAGACAGCATTTTCTCGCTGAGAAAAGGCGATTGCGAGCATAAAAGGATGCTTGAATTACATTCATTTACTGTCTTTTAAGGAAACATCCCACAAGCTTATTTTCAGTCTCTCCTGACTGGATTTAGGCTAAATAAGAAGGCAGACACAGTTTTATTTGAGTTTGGTGCAGAAATTGTTCAATACAAGCTTGGCTTCAAAACAGCATTTTCTCGCTTAGAAAAGGCGATTGCGAGCATAAAAGGATGCTTGAATTACATTCATTTACTGTCTTTTAAGGAAACATCCCACAAGCTTATTTTCAGTCTCTCCTGACTGGATTTAGGCTAAATAAGAAGGCACACACAGTTTTATTTGAGTTTGGTGCAGAAATTGTTCAATACAAGCTTGGCTTCAAAACAGCATTTGCTCGCTGAGAAAAGGCGATTGCGAGCATAAAAGGAAGCTTCAATTACATGCATTTACTGTCTTTAAAGGAAAAATCCAACAAGCTTATTTTTATGTTCTGCTGACTGGATTTAGGGTAAATAAAAAGGCAAACACAGTTTTATTTGAGTTTGGTGCAGAAATTGTTCAATACAAGCTTGGCTTCAAAACAACCTTTTTCGCTGAAAAAGGCGATTGTGACTGTCTTTTAAGGAAACATCCAAAAGCTTGTTTTTATGTTCTGCTGACTGGATTTAGGCTAAATAAGAAGGCAGACACAGTTTTATTTGACTTTGGTGCAGAAATTGTTCAATACAAGCTTGGCTTCAAAACAGCATTTTCTCGCTGAGAAAAGGCGATTGCGAGCATAAAAGGATGCTTGAATTACATGCATTTACTGTCTTTTAAGCAAAAATCCAAAAAGCTTGTTTTTATGTTCTGCTGACTGAATGTAGGCTAAATAAGAAGGCAGACACAGTTTTATTTGAGTTTGGTGCAGAAATTGTTCAATAAAAGCTTGGCTTCAAAACAGAATTTTCTCGCTGAGAAAAGGCGATTGCGAGCATAAATGGATGCTTTAATTACATGCATTTATTGTCTTTTAAGGAATCATTCCACAAGCTTATTTTCAGTCTCTCCTGAGTGGATTTAGGCTAAATAAGAAGGCAGACACAGTTTTATTTGAGTTTGGTGCAGAAATTGTTCAATACAAGCTTGGCTTCAAAACAGCATTTTCTCGCTGAGAAAAGGCGATTGCGAGCATAAAATGATGCTTCAGTTACTTGCATTTACTGTCTTTTAAGGAAACATCCCACAAGCTTGTTTTTATGTTCTGCTGACTGGATTTAGGCTATATAAGAAGGCAGACACAGTTCTATTTGACTTTGGTGCAGAAATTGTTCAATACAAGCTTGGCTTCAAAACAGCATTTTCTCGCTGAGAAAAGGCGATTGTGACTGTCTTTTAAGGAAACATCCAAAAGCTTGTTTTTATGTTCTGCTGACTGGATTTAGGCTAAATAAGAAGGCAGACACAGTTTTATTTGAGTTTGGTGCAGAAATTGTTCAATACAAGCTTGGCTTCAAAACAGCATTTTCTCGCTGAGAAAAGGCGATTCAATGAGCATAAAAGGATGCTTGAATTACATGCATTTACTGTCTTTTAAGGAAACATCCCACAACCATATTTATATGTTCTGCTGAGTGGATTTAGGCTAAATAAGAAGGCAGAAACAGTTTTATTTGAGTTTGGTGCAGAAATTGTTCAATACAAGCTTGGCTTCAAAACAGCATTTTCTCGCTGAGAAAAGGCGATTATGAGCATAAAAGGAAGCTTGAATTACATGCATTTACTGTCTTTTAAGGAAACATCCCACAAGCTTGTTTTTATGTTCTGCTGACTGGATGTAGGCTAAATAAGAAGGCAGACACAGTTTTATTTGAGTTTGGTGCAGAAATTGTTCAATACAAGCTTGGCTTTCAAAACAGCATTTTCTCGCTGAGAAAAGGCGATTGCAGCATAAATGGATGCTTTAATTACATGCATTTATTGTCTTTTAAGGAAACATTCCACAAGCTTATTTTCATTCTCTCCTGAGTGGATTTAGGCTAAATAAGAAGGCAGACACAGTTTTATTTGAGTTTGGTGCAGAAATTGTTCAATACAAGCTTGGCTTCAAAACAGCATTTTCTCGCTGAGAAAAGGCGATTGTGACTGTCTTTTAAGGAAACATCCAAAAGCTTGTTTTTATGTTCTGCTGACTGGATTTAGGCTAAATAAGAAGGCAGACACAGTTTTATTTGACTTTGGTGCAGAAATTGTTCAATACAAGCTTGGCTTCAAAACAGCATTTTCTCGCTGAGAAAAGGCGATTGTGAGCATAAAAGAATGCTTGAATTACATGCATTTACTGTCTTTTAAGCAAAAATCCAAAAAGCTTGTTTTTATGTTCTGCTGACTGAATGTAGGCTAAATAAGAAGGCAGACACAGTTTTATTTGAGTTTGGTGCGAAATTGTTCAATACAAGCTTGGCTTCAAAACAGCATTTTCTCGCTGAGAAAAGGCGATTGTGACTGTCTTTTAAGGAAACATCCAAAAGCTTGTTTTTATGTTCTGCTGACTGGATTTAGGCTAAATAAGAAGGCAGACACAGTTTTATTTGACTTTGGTGCAGAAATTGTTCAATACAAGCTTGGCTTCAAAACAGCATTTTCGCTGAGAAAAGGCGATTGCGAGCATAAAAGGATGCTTCAATTACATGCATTTACTGTCTTTTAAGGAAACATCCCACAAGCTTGTTTTTATGTTCTGCTGACTCGATTTAGGCTAAATAAGAAGGCACACACAGTTTTATTTGAGTTTGGTGCAGAAATTGTTCAATACAAGCTTGGCTTCAAGACAGCATTTTCTCGCTGAGAAAAGGCGATTATGAGCATAAAAGGATGCTTCAATTACATGCATTTACTGTCTTTTAAGGAAACATCCCACAACCATATTTATGTTCTGCTGACTGGATTTAGGCTAAATAAGAAGGCAGACACAGTTTTATTTGACTTTGGTGCAGAAATTGTTCAATACAAGCTTGGCTTCAAAACAGCATTTTCTCGCTGAGAAAAGCGATTTGAGCATAAAAGGATGCTTGAATTACATGCATTTACTGTCTTTTAAGGAAACATCCCACAAGCTTGTTTTTATGTTCTGCTGACTGGATGTAGGCTAAATAAGAAGGCAGACACAGTTTTATTTGAGTTTGGTGCAGAAATTGTTCAATACAAGCTTGGCTTCAAAACAGCATTTTCTCGCTGAGAAAAGGCGATTGCGAAAGCATAAATGGATGCTTTAATTACATGCATTTATTGTCTTTTAAGGAAACATTCCACAAGCTTATTTTCATTCTCTCCTGAGTGGATTTAGGCTAAATAAGAAGGCAGACACAGTTTTATTTGAGTTTGGTGCAGAAATTGTTCAATACAAGCTTGGCTTCAAAACAGCATTTTCTCGCTGAGAAAAGGCGATTATGAGCATAAATGGATGCTTTAATTACATGCATTTATTGTCTTTTAAGGAAACATTCCACAAGCTTATTTTCATTCTCTCCTGAGTGGATTTAGGCTAAATAAGAAGGCAGACACAGTTTTATTTGAGTTTGGTGCAGAAATTGTTCAATACAAGCTTGGCTTCAAAACAGCATTTTCTCGCTGAGAAAAGGCGATTGTGACTGTCTTTTAAGGAAACATCCAAAAGCTTGTTTTTATGTTCTGCTGACTGGATTTAGGCTAAATAAAAAGGCAGACACAGTTTTATTTGACTTTGGCGCAGAAATTGTTCAATACAAGCTTGGCTTCAAAACAGCATTTTTCGCTGAGAAAAGGCGATTGTGACTGTCTTTTAAGGAAACATCCAAAAGCTTGTTTTTATGTTCTGCTGACTGGATTTAGGCTAAATAAGAAGGCAGACACAGTTTTATTTGACTTTGGTGCAGAAATTGTTCAATACAAGCTTGGCTTCAAAACAGCATTTTCTCGCTGAGAAAAGGCGATTAAGAGCATAAAAGAATGCTTGAATTACATGCATTTACTGTCTTTTAAGCAAAAAATCCAAAAAGCTTGTTTTTATGTTCTGCTGACTGAATGTAGGCTAAATAAGAAGGCAGACACAGTTTTATTTGAGTTTGGTGCAGAAATTGTTCAATACAAGCTTGGCTTCAAAACAGCATTTTTCGCTGAGAAAAGGCGATTGTGACTGTCTTTTAAGGAAACATCCAAAAGCTTGTTTTTATGTTCTGCTGACTGGATTTAGGCTAAATAAGAAGGCAGACACAGTTTTATTTGACTTTGGTGCAGAAATTGTTCAATACAAGCTTGGCTTCAAAACAGCATTTCTCGCTGAGAAAAGGCGATTGCGAGCATAAAAGGATGCTTCAATTACATGCATTTACTGTCTTTTAAGGAAACATCCACAAGCTTGTTTTTATGTTCTGCTGATTGGTTTTAGGCTAAATAAGAAGGCAGACACAGTTTTATTTGACTTTGGTGCAGAAATTGTTCAATACAAGCTTGGCTTCAAAACAGCATTTTCGCTGAGAAAAGCGTTGCGAGCATAAAAGGATGCTTCAATTACATGCATTTACTGTCTTTTAAGGAAACATCCCACAAACTTGTTTTTATGTTCTGCTGACTGGATTTAGAATAAATAAGAAGGCAGAGACTATTTTATTTGACTTTGGTGCAGAAATTGTTCAATACAAGCTTGGCTTCAAAACAGCATTTCTCGCTGAGAAAAGGCGATTGCGAGCATAAAAGGATGCTTGAATTACATGCATTTACTGTCTTTTAAGGAAACATCCCACAAGCTTATTTTCAGTGTCTCCTGGGTGGATTTAGGCTAAATAAGAAGGCAGACACAGTTTTATTTGAGTTTGGTGCAGAAATTGTTCAATACAAGCTTGGCTTCAAAACAGCATTTCTCGCTGAGAAAAGGCGATTGCGAGCATAAAAGGATGCTTGAATTACTTGCATTTACTGTTTTTTAAGGAAACATCCCACAAGCTTGTTTTTATGTTCTGCTGACTCGATTTAGGCTAAATAATTCAATTCAATTCAATTCAACTTTATTTATATAGCGCCAATTTACAACAAGGTCATCTCAGGGCACTTTACATAATAAAGTCAAGACTATACAAACAGGTAGAGAAAACCCAACAAATCCCCCTTGAGCAAGCCATAGGCAACAGTGGAGAGGAAAAACTCCCTTTAACGGAAGAAACCTCCAGCAGAACCAGGCTCAGGGAGGACGGCCATCTGCCTTGACCGGTTGGGCAGAGTGGAAAGTGGAGAGAGAAAAGAACAGAGCAACAAAAGCAACAACAAAACATTGAGCAGGTTAATAGGACCAGTAGCTGCACACTGGAGGACACACAGCGCCAAATCCGGGGACACCTGTGGACAGGGAGAGAGAGAGGGGAAAGAGAGGGAGAGAGACGACTACGGGACAAAGAAGACACAGAGTTAATGTCATACAGTGGTGACAATATAGATGTGGGGTGAGAGGAGAGAATGAAGAGAAGAGGAAGTGGCACAGTGCAGAGTCCCCCAGCAGTCTAAGCCTATAGCAGCATGACTATAACCAACTATAAGCTTTATCAAAGAGGAAGGTTTTGAGCCTAGTCTTAAAAATAGGGAGGGTGTCTGCTTCCCGAATCTGGACTGGGAGCTGGTTCCACAGGAGAGGAGCTTGATAGCTAAAGGCTCTGCCTCCCATTCTATTTTTGGAAATTCTGGGAACCACAAGTAGGCCTGCATTTTGGGACCGAAGTGGTCTAGTAGGATGATATGGTACTAAGAGATCTTTTAAATATGATGGGGCTTGGCCGTTTAAAGCTTTATAGGTAAGAAGAAGGGTTTTAAATTCTATTCTGCATTTAATTGGAAGCCAATGGAGAGAAGCTAATGAAGGTGAAATATGATCTCTCTTACCAATCCCAGTCAGTAATCTTGCTGCAGCATTTTGGATTAATTGAAGGCTTTTTAGAGAGTTACTGGGGCAGCCTGAAAGTAGAGAATTACAATAGTCCAATCTAGAAGTAACAAATGCATGAACCAATTTTTCAGCATCGCTTTGGGACAGGATGCTCCTAATTTTGGCAATGTTCCGTAGGTGGAAGAAGGCTGTTCTAGAGATTTGCTTTATCTGTGAGGTAAATGACAAATCCTGGTCAAAAATGACTCCAAGATTCCTTGCAGTACTACTGGGGGCAAGAGTTATGTCGTCTAAAGTAGCGATATGGTTAGAAAACATGTCTCTTAGACTATTGGGCCCAAATACAATAACTTCAGTTTTATCTGAGTTTAGAAGAAGAAAATTATACGTCATCCAGTCCCTTATATCTTTAAGACATGCTTGTAGTTTGAGTAATTTATTTGTTTCATCAGGTTTCATAGATAGATATAACTGCGTGTCATCAGCGTAGCAGTGAAAATTTACAGAGTGTTTTCTAATAATGTTGCCAAGGGGAGACATATATAGAGTAAAGAGTATTGGTCCTAATACAGAGCCTTGTGGAATTCCATAACTAACTTTTGTGTATGTCGAAGATTCATCATTAACGTGAGTAAATTGGAATCTATCTGATAGATACGATTTAAACCAATTTAGTGCTGTTCCTTTAATTCCAATTACATGTTCTAGTCTCTGTAATAATATTCTGTGATCAATGGTGTCAAATGCAGCACTAAGATCTAGCAGAACTAGTATAGAGACAAGTCCGTTATCTGAAGCCAGAAGAAGATCATTGGTGACTTTAATCAGTGCGGTTTCTGTGCTATGATGAACTCTAAATCCTGACTGAAATTCTTCAAACAAGTCGTTTCTGCGCAGGTGGTCACATAATTGCTTTACAACTACTTTTTCAAGTATTTTAGAAATAAAAGGGAGATTGGATATTGGTCTGTAATTGGCCAAGACATCTGGATCCAGACTTGGTTTTTAAGTAGAGGTTTGATTACAGCTATCTTATAAGCCTTTGGTACATATCCTGTTTGTAAGGATAGATTAATGATATCTAATATGAACGTGTCTAATAAGGGTAGAGCATCTTTGAGCAGTCTAACTGGAATAGGGTCTAGCAGACATGTTGTTGGTTTAGATGCCATAATAGTTGAAGTTAACTCAGCAAGGTCTATGGGCACAAAGCAGTCTAAAAGGGACTGAGGACTTACTGGTGATTCTAATTCTGTTGTATTTGTGGGGAGGGTCTGGTGAATTTTATTTCTAATAGCTATGATTTTGTTTGTGAAGAAGGTCATGAAGTCATTGCTACATAGCGTTGAGGGAATACTAGTCTCAACTGAACTATGGCTCTTAGTCAGCCTGGCTACAGTGCTGAAAAGAAACCGGGGTTGTTCTTGTTTTCCTCTATTAGTGATGAATAATAAGCTGTTCTGGCTTTACGGAGTGCTAATTTGTATAAGTATAAAGTCTTTTTCCAGGCTAGGCGGGATTCTTGTGAATGAGTGGAACGCCACTTCCTTTCTAGTCTTCGTGACGCCTGCTTTAAATTGCGGGTGTGCGAGCTATACCATGGAGATCGCCTATTCAGAATTACTGCCTTCTTTTTAGAGGGGCAACACTATCAAGTATGGAACGTAAAGATGCTGCATAATTATCAGTAAGGTAATCAACTTGTACAGGAGTACAGTTAATGAGGCTACTCTCAGTTATATCAGTACATGTTGAAGTAAATGATGAAGGGATCATTTCCTTAAATTTGTTCACAGTGTTTTCAGATAAACACCTACTGAAGCAAAACTTCTTTCTAGCTGCCTGGAAGTCTAATAAACTAAATTCAAATGTTATTAGGAAATGGTCAGAGAGAACAGAATTATGAGGAAATACTGTTAGTTTATCAATTTCAATACCGTATGCAAGGACAAGGTCTAGGGTGTGACTAAAACAGTGAGTGGGTTCATTTACAATTTGAGAGAAACCAATTGAATGTAATAATGAAGTAAATGCTGTGTTGAGGAGTTACTGTCAGCATCTACATGAATGTTAAAATCGCCCACTATGACGACTTTATCTGCACTAAGCACTAAGTCGGCTAGAAAATCAGAGAATTCAGTCAAAAATTCAGAATAAGGGACTGGAGGACGATACACAATAACAAATAGAAGTGGATTTTGAGTTTTCCAACTTGGGTGTGAAAGTCTCAGAGTAAGACTCTCAAATGAGTTATAACTATGTTTAGGTTTGGGGTTTATCGGTAAGCTTGAGTGATAAATTGCTGCTACTCCTCCACCTCGGCCTGAGCTTCTAGGAACATGATAGTTAATATGACTTGGGGGGGTCGACTCATTTAAACTCACATATTCTTCCTTCTGCAACCAGGTTTCGGTGAGACAAAATAAATCGAATTGATGATCACTTATCAAGTCATTTACTAACAGAGATTTAGATGAGAGAGATCTGATATTTAATAATCCACATTTAAGTGTTTTAGTTTTTGTTCAGTAAGAGGAGCAGTCCTGATTTTTATTAAGTTATTATGATTAACTCCTCTTGTGATCATTTTTAGTTTGTAGAATTTAGTTAATCGGGAACAGACACAGTTTCTATAGGAATGTGGGAGTTGTGGGGGGTAATGGCGGTAAGGATACTGCAGAGAGGCGTGTAGGACTGGATCTCTGCGTCCTAGGCTCAACTCTGGATTGTCAATCTTTTGGTTGTCTAATAAAATCAGCCATATTTTTTGATAAGAGAGAGGCACCGTCCAAAGTAGGATGGATGCCGTCTCTCCTAATAAGCCTAGGTTTTCCCCAAAAACTTTTCCAATTGTCTATGTAGCCCACATCGTTTGCTGGACACCACCTAGACAGCCAGCGGTTGAATGACGACATGCGGCTATACATGTCGTCACTGATCAGATTTGGCAGGGGTCCAGAGAAAACTACGGAGTCCGACATTGTCTTTACAAAGTTACACACCGACTCAATATTCATTTTAGTGACCTCCGATTTGCGTAATCGGGCGTCATTTGTTCCTGCATGAATAATGATCTTACGGTATCTACGTTTATCCTTAGACAGGAGCTTCAAATAGGATTCGATGTCGCCCGCTCTGGCCCCAGGGTAACATTGGACTATGGCGCTGGCGTCTCTAAGTTCACGTTTCTGACTATGGAGTCGCCAATTACCAGAGTTCGTTCCTCAGCGGGTGTGTCGCTGAGTGGGGAAAATCGATTGGAAACGTGAACCGGCTGGTGGTGAACCTGGGGCGTCTGTTTAGCATTAGATCGCTACGAACCGTCACCCAGCCGGCCTTGCTTCCCGGCTGCTCGGGTACTGCTGGGGAACAGCTAACAGTGGCTAAGCTAACAGTGGCTATGCTAGGTTGGTCGCACCAGCTACCGGGGCCTGACTAGCTGGATTGTTTGTCATGGTGCGGAGCCGAGCTTCCAATTCAGAGATCCTCGCCTCCAGAGCTGCAATAACCTCACATTTATTACAAGTACCGTTATCACTAAAGGAGGCCGAGGAAAAACTAAACATGTGGCAGACAGAGCAAGTCAGAGGAGAGACAGAAGGAGACGGAGAAGCCATTGCTAGGTGCTAGGCTAACGAAGCTAGATCGATTAGGTTTAGTTAGCGATTAGCTAGTTTGTTAAGTTATTTCAGGAGAGCAGGTGTTTGCGTAAACAAATCTTATGCCCAAGTGATAGTTTACACACAAATAAGTCACTGATTTAGAAAACAAAAGCTACGATTAACCAGTGAACAATCCTTCGGCAGAGACCCGAAACAGTGTGAAGAAACAGGAAGTGACGCAATACGCTTACCGCAGGAGGAGTCAGCCTTGACCAAGGCTCTGTTCTTTACCAAATCCCAAAAGGCCTCTTTCATGAACTGGAGAAAATAAGAAGGCACACACAGTTTTATTTGAGTTTGGTGCAGAAATTGTTCAATACAAGCTTGGCTTCAAGACAGCATTTTCTCGCTGAGAAAAGGCGATTGCGAGCATAAAAGGATGCTTCAATTACATGCATTTACTGTCTTTTAAGGAAACATCCCACAACCATATTTATGTTCTGCTGACTGGATTTAGGCTAAATAAGAAGGCAGACACAGTTTTATTTGACTTTGGTGCAGAAATTGTTCAATACAAGCTTGGCTTCAAAACAGCATTTTCTCGCTGAGAAAAGGCGATTGCGAGCATAAAAGGATGCTTGAATTACATGCATTTACTGTCTTTTAAGGAAACATCCCACAAGCTTGTTTTTATGTTCTGCTGACTGGATGTAGGCTAAATAAGAAGGCAGACACAGTTTTATTTGAGTTTGGTGCAGAAATTGTTCAATACAAGCTTGGCTTCAAAACAGCATTTTTCGCTGATAAAAGCGATTGAGCATAAATGGATGCTTTAATTACATGCATTTATTGTCTTTTAAGGAAACATTCCACAAGCTTATTTTCATTCTCTCCTGAGTGGATTTAGGCTAAATAAGAAGGCAGACACAGTTTTATTTGAGTTTGGTGCAGAAATTGTTCAATACAAGCTTGGCTTCAAAACAGCATTTTCTCGCTGAGAAAAGGCGATTGTGACTGTCTTTTAAGGAAACATCCAAAAGCTTGTTTTTATGTTCTGCTGACTGGATTTAGGCTAAATAAAAAGGCAGACACAGTTTTATTTGACTTTGGCGCAGAAATTGTTCAATACAAGCTTGGCTTCAAAACAGCATTTTCTCGCTGAGAAAAGGCGATTGCGAGCATAAAAGAATGCTTGAATTACATGCATTTACTGTCTTTTAA
This sequence comes from Channa striata, assembly GCA_033026295.1. Taxonomy (NCBI): domain Eukaryota; kingdom Metazoa; phylum Chordata; class Actinopteri; order Anabantiformes; family Channidae; genus Channa; species Channa striata. Next base: position 131,071 of record JAUPFM010000084.1, read on the forward strand.
GCAAAAAATCCAAAAAGCTTGTTTTTATGTTCTGCTGACTGAATGTAGGCTAAATAAGAAGGCAGACACAGTTTTATTTGAGTTTGGTGCAGAAATTGTTCAATACAAGCTTGGCTTCAAAACAGCATTTTCTCGCTGAGAAAAGGCGATTGTGACTGTCTTTTAAGGAAACATCCAAAAGCTTGTTTTTATGTTCTGCTGACTGGATTTAGGCTAAATAAGAAGGCAGACACAGTTTTATTTGACTTTGGTGCAGAAATTGTTCAATACAAGCTTGGCTTCAAAACAGCATTTCTCGCTGAGAAAAGGCGATTTGAGCATAAAAGGATGCTTCAATTACATGCATTTACTGTCTTTTAAGGAAACATCCCACAAGCTTGTTTTTATGTTCTGCTGATTGGTTTTAGGCTAAATAAGAAGGCAGACACAGTTTTATTTGACTTTGGTGCAGAAATTGTTCAATACAAGCTTGGCTTCAAAACAGCATTTTCGCTGAGAAAAGCGATTGCGAGCATAAAAGGATGCTTCAATTACATGCATTTACTGTCTTTTAAGGAAACATCCCACAAACTTGTTTTTATGTTCTGCTGACTGGATTTAGAATAAATAAGAAGGCAGAGACTATTTTATTTGACTTTGGTGCAGAAATTGTTCAATACAAGCTTGGCTTCAAAACAGCATTTTCGCTGAGAAAAGGCGATTGCGAGCATAAAGGATGCTTGAATTACATGCATTTACTGTCTTTTAAGGAAACATCCCACAAGCTTATTTTCAGTGTCTCCTGGGTGGATTTAGGCTAAATAAGAAGGCAGACACAGTTTTATTTGAGTTTGGTGCAGAAATTGTTCAATAAAAGCTTTGCTTCAAAACAGCATTTTCTCGCTGAGAAAAGTCGACTGCGAGCACAAAAGCATTTACTGTCTTTTAAGGAAACATCCCACAAGCTTGTTTTTATGTTCTGCTGACTGGATTTAGGCTAAATAAGAAGGCAGACACAGTTTTATTTGACTTTGGTGCAGAAATTGTTCAATACAAGCTTGGCTTCAAAACAGCATTTCTCGCTGAGAAAAGCGATTACGAGCATAAAAGGATGCTTGAATTACATGCATTTACTGTCTTTTAAGCAAAAAATCCAAAAAGCTTGTTTTTATGTTCTGCTGACTGAATGTAGGCTAAATAAGAAGGCAGACACAGTTTTATTTGAGTTTGGTGCAGAAATTGTTCAATACAAGCTTGGCTTCAAAACAGAATTTTCTCGCTGAGAAAAGCGATTGCATGACATAAATGGATGCTTCAATTACATGCATTTATTGTCTTTTAAGGAATCATTCCACAAGCTTATTTTCAGTCTCTCCTGAGTGGATTTAGGCTAAATAAGAAGGCAGACACAGTTTTATTTGAGTTTGGTGCAGAAATTGTTCAATACAAGCTTGGCTTCAAAACAGCATTTTCTCGCTGAGAAAAGGCGATTACGAGCATAAAATGATGCTTCAGTTACTTGCATTTACTGTCTTTTAAGGAAACATCCCACAAGCTTGTTTTTATGTTCTGCTGACTGGATTTAGGCTATATAAGAAGGCAGACACAGTTTTATTTGAGTTTGGTGCAGAAATTGTTCAATACAAGCTTGGCTTCAAAACAGCATTTTCGCTGAGAAAAGCGATTGCGAGCATAAAGGATGCTTCAATTACATGCATTTACTGTCTTTAAGGAAACATCCCACAAGCTTGTTTTTATGTTCTGCTGACTGGATTTAGGCTAAATAAGAAGGCAGACACAGTTTTATTTGAATTTGGTGCAGAAATTGTTCAATACAAGCTTGGCTTCAAAACAGCATTTTCGCTGAGAAAAAGCGATTGCGAGCATAAAGGATGCTTCAATTACATGCATTTACTGTCTTTTAAGGAAACATCCCACAAACTTGTTTTTATGTTCTGCTGACTGGATTTAGAATAAATAAGAAGGCAGAGACTATTTTATTTGACTTTGGTGCAGAAATTGTTCAATACAAGCTTGGCTTCAAAACAGCATTTCTCGCTGAGAAAAGGCGATTGCGAGCATAAAAGGATGCTTGAATTACATGCATTTACTGTCTTTTAAGGAAACATCCCACAAGCTTGTTTTTATGTTCTGCTGACTCGATTTAGGCTAAATAAGAAGGCACACACAGTTTTATTTGAGTTTGGTGCAGAAATTGTTCAATACAAGCTTGGCTTCAAGACAGCATTTTCGCTGAGAAAAGGCGATTGAGCATAAAAGGATGCTTCAATTACATGGATTTACTGTCTTTTAAGGAAACATCCCACAACCATATTTATGTTCTGCTGAGTGGATTTAGGCTAAATAAGAAGGCAGACACAGTTTTATTTGAGTTTGGTGCAGAAATTGTTCAATACAAGCTTGGCTTCAAAACAGCATTTTCTCGCTGAGAAAAGCGATTGTGACTGTCTTTTAAGGAAACATCCAAAAGCTTGTTTTTATGTTCTGCTGACTGGGTTTAGGCTAAATAAGAAGGCAGACACAGTTTTATTTGACTTTGGTGCAGAAATTGTTCAATACAAGCTTGGCTTCAAAACAGCATTTTCTCGCTGAGAAAAGGCGATTATGTAGCATAAAAGGAAGCTTGAATTACATGCATTTACTGTCTTTTAAGCAAAAAATCCAAAAAGCTTGTTTTTATGTTCTGCTGACTGAATGTAGGCTAAATAAGAAGGCAGACACAGTTTTATTTGAGTTTGGTGCAGAAATTGTTCAATACAAGCTTGGCTTCAAAACAGCATTTTCTCGCTGAGAAAAGGCGATTCTGAGCATAAATGGATGCTTTAATTACATGCATTTATTGTCTTTTAAGGAAACATTCCACAAGCTTATTTTCAGTCTCTCCTGAGTGGATTTAGGCTAAATAAGAAGGCAGACACAGTTTTATTTGAGTTTGGTGCAGAAATTGTTCAATACAAGCTTGGCTTCAAAACAGCATTTTCGCTGAGAAAAGGCGATTGTGACTGTCTTTTAAGGAAACATCCAAAAGCTTGTTTTTATGTTCTGCTGACTGGATTTAGGCTAAATAAGAAGGCAGACACAGTTTTATTTGACTTTGGTGCAGAAATTGTTCAATACAAGCTTGGCTTCAAAACAGCATTTCTCGCTGAGAAAAGGCGATTAGTGAGCATAAAGGATGCTTCAATTACATGCATTTACTGTCTTTTAAGGAAACATCCCACAAGCTTGTTTTTATGTTCTGCTGATTGGTTTTAGGCTAAATAAGAAGGCAGACACAGTTTTATTTGACTTTGGTGCAGAAATTGTTCAATACAAGCTTGGCTTCAAAACAGCATTTCTCGCTGAGAAAAGGCGATTCGAGCATAAAGGATGCTTCAATTACATGCATTTACTGTCTTTTAAGGAAACATCCCACAAACTTGTTTTTATGTTCTGCTGACTGGATTTAGAATAAATAAGAAGGCAGAGACTATTTTATTTGACTTTGGTGCAGAAATTGTTCAATACAAGCTTGGCTTCAAAACAGCATTTCTCGCTGAGAAAAGGCGATTGCGAGCATAAAAGGATGCTTGAATTACATGCATTTACTGTCTTTTAAGGAAACATCCCACAAGCTTATTTTCAGTGTCTCCTGGGTGGATTTAGGCTAAATAAGAAGGCAGACACAGTTTTATTTGAGTTTGGTGCAGAAATTGTTCAATAAAAGCTTGGCTTCAAAACAGCATTTTCTCGCTGAGAAAAGTCGACTGCGAGCACAAAAGCATTTACTGTCTTTTAAGGAAACATCCCACAAGCTTGTTTTTATGTTCTGCTGACTGGATTTAGGCTAAATAAGAAGGCAGACACAGTTTTATTTGACTTTGGTGCAGAAATTGTTCAATACAAGCTTGGCTTCAAAACAGCTTTTCTCGCTGAGAAAAGGCGATTGCGAGCATAAAAGGATGCTTGAATTACTTGCATTTACTGTTTTTTAAGGAAACATCCCACAAGCTTGTTTTTATGTTCTTCTTACTCGATTTAGGCTAAATAAGAAGGCACACACAGTTTTATTTGAGTTTGGTGCAGAAATTGTTCAATACAAGCTTGGCTTCAAGACAGCATTTTCTCGCTGAGAAAAGGCGATTGCGAGCATAAAAGGATGCTTCAATTACATGCATTTACTGTCTTTTAAGGAAACATCCCACAACCATATTTATGTTCTGCTGAGTGGATTTAGGCTAAATAAGAAGGCAGACACAGTTTTATTTGACTTTGGTGCAGAAATTGTTCAATACAAGCTTGGCTTCAAAACAGCATTTTCTCGCTGAGAAAAGCGATTATGAGCATAAAATGATGCTTCAGTTACTTGCATTTACTGTCTTTTAAGGAAACATCCCACAAGCTTATTTTCAGTCTCTCTGAGTGGATTTAGGCTAAATAAGAAGGCAGACACAGTTTTATTTGAGTTTGGTGCAGAAATTGTTCAATACAAGCTTTTCAAAACAGCATTTTCTCGATGAGAAAAGCGATTTGCAGCATAAAAGGATGCTTGAATTACATGCATTTACTGTATTTTAAGGAAACATCCCACAAGCTTGTTTTTATGTTCTGCTGACTGGATATAGGCTATATAAGAAGGCAGACACAGTTTTATTTGACTTTGGTGCAGAAATTGTTGAATACAAGCTTGGCTTCAAAACAGCATTTCTCGCTGAGAAAAGCGATGAGCATAAAAGGAAGCTTCAATTACATGCATTTACTGTCTTTTAAGGAAACATCCACAAGCTTGTTTTTATGTTCTGCTGACTGGATTTAGGCTAAATAAGAAGGCAGACACAGTTTTATTTGAATTTGGTGCAGAAATTGTTCAATACAAGCTTGGCTTCAAAACAGCATTTCTCGCTGAGAAAAGCGACGAGCATAAAAGGATGCTTGAATTACATGCATTTACTGTCTTTTAAGGAAACATCCCACAAGCTTGTTTTTATGTTCTGCTGACTGGATTTAGGCTAAATAAGAAGGCACACACAGTTTTATTTGACTTTGGTGCAGAAATTGTTCAATACAAGCTTGGCTTCAAAACAGCATTTTCTCGCTGAGAAAAGGCGATTATGAGCATAAAAGAATGCTTGAATTACATGCATTTACTGTCTTTTAGGAAACATCCCACAAGCTTGTTTTTACTTTCTGCTGACTGGATTTAGGCTAAATAAGAAGGCAGACACAGTTTTATTTGAGTTTGGTGCAGAAATTGTTCAATACAAGCTTGGCTTCAAAACAGCATTTTCTCGCTGAGAAAAAGCGATTATGAGCATAAAAGGATGCTTGAATTACATGCATTTACTGTCTTTTAAGGAAACATGCCACAACCATATTTATATGTTCTGCTGAGTGAAATTAGGCTAAATAAGAAGGCAGAAACAGTTTTATTTGAGTTTGGTGCAGAAATTGTTCAATACAAGCTTGGCTTCAAAACAGCATTTTTCGCTGAGAAAAGGCGATTGTGACTGTCTTTTAAGGAAACATCCAAAAGCTTGTTTTTATGTTCTGCTGACTGGGTTTAGGCTAAATAAGAAGGCAGACACAGTTTTATTTGACTTTGGTGCAGAAATTGTTCAATACAAGCTTGGCTTCAAAACATCATTTTCTCGCTGAGAAAAGCGATTATGAGCATAAAAGGATGCTTCAATTACATGCATTTACTGTCTTTTAAGGAATCATTCCACAAGCTTATTTTCAGTGTCTCCTGAGTGGATTTAGGCTAAATAAGAAGGCAGACACAGTTTTATTTGAGTTTGGTGCAGAAATTGTTCAATACAAGCTTGGCTTCAAAACAGCATTTCTCGCTGAGAAAAGCGATTGCGAGCATAAAAGGATGCTTCAATTACATGCATTTACTGTCTTTTAAGCAAACATCCCACAAGATTGTTTTTATGTTCTGCTGACTGGATTTAGGCTAAATAAGAAGGCAGACACAATTTTATTTGACTTTGGTGCAGAAATTGTTCAATACAAGCTTGGCTTCAAAACAGCATTTTCTCGCTGAGAAAAGGCGATTCTGGAGCATAAAAGGATGCTTGAATTACATGCATTTACTGTCTTTTAAGGAAACATCCCACAACCATATTTATATGTTCTGCTGACTGGATTTAGGCTAAATAAGAAGGCAGACACAGTATTATTTGAGTTTGGTGCAGAAATTGTTCAAAAAAAGCTTTGGCTTCAAAATAGCATTTTCTCTCTGAGAAAAGGCGACTGAGCACAAAAGCATTTACTGTCTTTTAAGGAAACATCCCACAAGCTTGTTTTTATGTTCTGCTGACTGGATTTAGGCTAAATAAGAAGGCAGACACAGTTTTATTTGAGTTTGGTGCAGAAATTGTTCAATACAAGCTTGGCTTCAAAACAGCATTTTCTTGCTGAGAAAAGGCGATCATGGTGAGCACAATAGGATGCTTGAATGACATGCATTTACTGTCTTTTAAGGAAACATCCCACAAGCCTATTTTTATGTTCTGCTGACTGGATTTAGGCTAAATAAGAAGGCAGACACAGTTTTATTTGACTTTGGTGCAGAAATTGTTCAATACAAGCTTGGATTCAAAACAGCATTTTCTCGCTGAGAAAAGGCGATTGTGACTATCTTTTAAGGAAACATCCCACAAGCTTGTTTTTATGTTCTGCTGACTGGATTTAGGCTAAATAAGAAGGCAGACACAGTTTTATTTGAATTTGGTGCAGAAATTGTTCAATACAAGCTTGGCTTCAAAACAGCATTTTCGCTGAGAAAAGGCGATTGCGAGCATAAAAGGATGCTTGAATTACATGCATTTACTGTCTTTTAAGGAAACATCCCACAAGCTTGTTTTTATGTTCTGCTGACTGGATTTAGGCTAAATAAGAAGGCACACACAGTTTTATTTGACTTTGGTGCAGAAATTGTTCAATACAAGCTTGGCTTCAAAACAGCATTTTTCGCTGAGAAAAGGCGATTACGAGACATAAAAGAATGCTTGAATTACATGCATTTACTGTCTTTTAAGGAAACATCCACAAGCTTGTTTTTACTTTCTGCTGACTGGATTTAGGCTAAATAAGAAGGCAGACACAGTTTTATTTGAGTTTGGTGCAGAAATTGTTCAATACAAGCTTGGTTTCAAAACAGCATTTTTCGCTGAGAAAAGGCGATTGCAACATAAAAGGATGCTTGAATTACATGCATTTACTGTCTTTTAAGGAAACATCCACAACCATATTTATATGTTCTGCTGAGTGAAATTAGGCTAAATAAGAAGGCAGAAACAGTTTTATTTGACTTTGGTGCAGAAATTGTTCAATACAAGCTTGGCTTCAAAACAGCATTTTTCGCTGAGAAAAGGCGATTATGACATAAAAGGAAGCTTGAATTACATGCATTTACTGTCTTTTAAGGAAACATCCCACAAGCTTGTTTTTATGTTCTGCTGACTGGATGTAGGCTAAATAAGAAGGCAGACACAGTTTTATTTGAGTTTGGTGCAGAAATTGTTCAATACAAGCTTGGTTTCAAAACAGCATTTTCTCGCTGAGAAAAAGCGATTGAGCATAAATGGATGCTTTAATTACATGCATTTATTGTCTTTAAGGAAACATTCCACAAGCTTATTTTCAGTCTCTCCTGAGTGGATTTAGGCTAAATAAGAAGGCACACAGTTTTATTTGAGTTTGGTGCAGAAATTGTTCAATACAAGCTTGGCTCAAACAGCATTTTCTCGCTGAGAAAAGGCGACAGACTGTCTTTTAAGGAAACATCCAAAAGCTTGT